>VZRN01005000.1:195891-216499 GCA_013397935.1 Dasyornis broadbenti | reverse complement strand
GCTGAGCTGGGCTGAGCTGGGCTGGGCTGGGCTGAGCTGAGCTGAGCTGAGCTGAGCTGAGCTGAGCTGCTGTTTCCTCTCCCCCTCTCGCAGACCTACCTGTACAATGAGCTGTACATTTACCACATCAGGAAGAACAGCTGGGCCAAACTGGAGATCCCCAACCCACCCCCGCGGCGCTGTGCTCACCAGGTAAAGCTCTGGCTGCCAGAGCAGCAGCTGGAATTGTTCTAAGGATGATTGGGTGGAGGGTTTTTCATTTTTTTTTTTTTTCTCCTGCTGAGGGTTTCTTGCCTCTCTTTGTTCTCCTTGTGATGGGCTGCCAGTGGTGTCGCTTCACCTCTTCTGCCGAGGGGCCTGTCCAAGGTGCTCTCGTCATGGGGTGTCTTCTGGAAATGTTCGGTGTGGAATGAAGATTTGGGATTGTATCTGTCAAGCAGAAGTAGGGGGGAGATTGTTCTTCAGAAATGAATCCTCTTTGCCGCATTGCACAGGGACCAGCTCAGATCCATAATCCCAGGGGGCTCTGAATCTTCAAACTGGAATTTGACCAAAGTGCATTATTCCCTTCATGGCCACAGACCTGCATCCATGAGCATCCCAGACACCGCCCCTGCTGCCAGCAGGGAGCACTTGGGCTCTTCTCCACCTCTCTGGAAATCCAGGTCACTGGCTGCTGTGAGGATGAAGGATTTGGGTTTGTTTACTTTATGTGAACACCTGCACAGTAGAAACTGGACCAAAGACTTGTATTTTTTGCAGGTCTTTGGCCCTCACCAGCTGATAGATTTTCTTATGTGCTGCAGCCAGTGGGTGACTGGTACCTTCCAAAAGCTGCCATACAGGATGTGAGTGTCCTTTTCCTACCCATCCCAAAGCTCTCCAGAGCTCCCTGGTAAGCTCCAACACCCCCGTTAGGTTCATACTCTCTCGTGTTGCTGAGTGCCAGTCTTGCTCAGAGCCGTGTACCCTGCAATAGCAAGATCCTGACTTGATTTTTGGGCTACTTTGTGTTGTTTAAAATAGAACTTGATTTCAGAGGCCACATCTCCGTAGCCAGCAGGTGGCTGTCGAGCAGCTCCATCCAAAGGGAGCAGATCAGGAGCTGCAGCGGGATTACAACAACAAGAAGCTGAGGAGCCCAGCTTCAGCAGTGTTTTCTGTCTCATAATTAATGATGGTTTCACAGGAGACGGTTCAGCTCATGAGTTGGCTGCTTTGTCTTCCTTGTGGCTCTGAATTTCGTGTACATTCTGCGCTGGCTCAGAGTTAAACCCAGGTGTGTGTGGGTGCCTGTGGGGCATGTTCTCCGTTTTATTTGTCATCTCTGCTCCCTGGCACACAATCCACTGTTGGAGTTGAGGTGAGAGGAGCTATGGGCAGGTGTTGGCCGTTGTTCAAGGCAAAGCTTTGGTTTCGTCACGAATATCAAGCCAGCTCTTGGAAAGGTCGCCCACAAGTAGGAGCAGGCTGTTGCATAAACCTTCTCCTTAAGCTTTTAAGCACTGGATGCCCATGGAATTCAGGCTCATGTCCCCTTTGTTTAGCTTCAGGTTCCCACAAATCCTGCCTGGAAGCACACCCTGGATTTTCTCATTGAATCCTTGCATGTATGGGCTGGTTTATGGCAGGCCATGGCCTTGTGTGTGCTAAAAACGTTCTTTGCTGTTTTCTGGGAGAGGTAGGCCGAGCATGAAGGCCTTCTGAGCAAAGAGATCATTATCCCAATGTTGAGCTGTGATGGGCACCCTGGAAAAAACACAAATTGAAATTCACACAGCCACAGCATTTCCTTCTGGGATTCCTTCCTTCTTCCTGAGTCCTAACACAGATTATTTTCATGGAGTCCTGCTCTCCCTTCTTTTAACTGGCAGCTTGCATCCCAAAGGCATTTTGGTGCTGCTCTGTGCAAAAAAAAAAAATATTAAAAACCCCCTCTCTGCTATGGCACAATCAAAGCAGGAATAGTCTCTCCTCTTGTCCAAAGTCTGCACATTTCCTTCTGTGTTTGGGGTGTTTTGGTTTTCTTTCATTTGCTTGTTTTTGAACAGAGAAGAGTTGAACAATTTTTGTTAAACTGATCCCAAGATGCTTCCTAGGAAACTTTGAACTTCCCACAGGAGGTGGGAAGAGCCCAGCTCTCCTTTGCTCTAGGGAAGGTGTGCTAAACTCTGAGTACCTTTTACTCCAAATTGCCCGTCCTTCAGCCCCAGAGAGCTGCTGTTGTTCCCTGGATTTGGAGCTGTGTGTTTAACTGGTGAAGCTCTCCTGTGCCTGCTTTTGGAATTCTGCTCTGATCCAGCTCTTCCTTCTCCTGCAGGCGGCTGTGGTGCCCACGGCTGGGGGACAGCTCTGGATCTTTGGAGGGGAGTTTGCCTCTCCCAACGGGGAGCAGTTCTATCACTACAAGGACCTCTGGGTGCTGCATTTGGCCACCAAGACCTGGGAGCAGATCAAGTAAGTGCTGGGCCTTCCTGTCTGGACCATGCTTTTGCCTAGAAATTTGGACCGGTGATCCCTGAGATCCCTGGTGTTCAGGGGTTTTTTGGTGCTGACCTCGTGAGGGGCTGTGCCTGCGCGATCCAAGTTTGATTCCTGTGAATTCCCAGCTCAGCTCTCCCTTGAGTACAGAGGTGCCCATCCTCCAAGGGGTGGAGAGGACACCCCCAGAAAGAAGTGGGAATGAGAGATGTGTTCCAAGTCAATTGAGGCCAAAGCAGATTTATTTAATACGTGATTTTTGGGGCTTGGACGTGCCTGGGTGTTGCTTAACTGAAGGGAAGAGTATCCATGAACAGCTCTCTATTCTCAGCCCTGGCAGATCCAGATATCCAACTTCTGTTTTCCTGGGCTCCTCCAGTGGGGGCTGTACAGGACCAGTGCGAGGATTTCCCAGTTTCAAGGTGCCTGGAAGAGCCAGTTTGTGTCTATCCACAGTCCTGATAACTGGCATCTGCTGCCTTGAGATTCCTTGGTATAAACAAGCCAGTAATTCAAACCTGTCAAAGTGAACAGGTGCCAGAAGCCCTGCTGGTTTCTGACAGCAGTGAAGGTGTCAATATTTTCAGTGGATCTGGCCCAAAGTCCTCTGTTGATGTTTCCTTAACCTTTGGCTTTTCCCTTTGGCTGCTCATGTTTATATTTCCATGAGAGGAGTTCTGCTGTGACACCCAGGAGATTGGCTTTGGGTCTGAGTTTGGCATTGGCTTCCTCTTGGACTGAGGGATTGTTTTGATCGTGGGATTAGTCAGGGAACAGCTTTGGGTGGGCTGGAGCTCCACATCACCCTTGACGTGCTCTGGGAAAAGCAGCAGCTTCTGATCCCTTAGGAGCTCCCTGTTCTTCCTCCAGGTGGGAGCACCAGGTCCATCCAGGCTGATCCCTGTCAGGAGTGGGGTCTGTTCCTTGGGTGTGTCTCGTGCACAGGAACTGAGGGTGGTTTGGATGGGCTGTGCAGGGATGGAGACCGTGGCACACGCCTGAGGTCACACGGCGGCTCCCTGGGCCTGCCTTACCTTTTTCCCTCTCCCTGCAGAAGGGGAGGCCTGATAGTCCCTGACAGGGGGGAATTTGGAGTCTGCTCCATTTGAGCTTCCTGCCATGTTCCTTCCAGCTCTGTCCTTCGTCCTCGCTGGAATTTTGGGAGCACCCATGCCCTGGTCCCAGCGTTGGAATCGGACAAAGCACATCCCCTCCCCGTCCTCGGGCTGAGCCCCAGGCGTTGCACTCATGAGGCAGCTGCTGGAGCAGCCTGGGAGGGAATGGCTTTGTTTTAATGCTGACCTGGCTGAGCACGAAAATCCAGGTTCTGCTGCCTCTTTGCTTTTCCATGTGGCATCAGGAGGCTGCTTGGAAAGGGGAAGAGGAAAGGGCAGAGATGATTGTTGATTTGTGCCAAGGGGGTTTTTCCTGCTTCTTCTAAAGCTCTGACCGTGACACCTGCTGCTCTTCACTGCCTTCAACATTTCCCATTTGGTGGGGAGCCGTCCCTGGCACAAAGAGCCTTCACACAGGCCAAGCAGTAATTCCATGTATCCAGTGTGGTGCCAGTGAATAAATGTCAGGTGACAAACACGGGGTACAGTGTTGGGTTTAGAAAGCATCATTTGAGTGCAAATAATAAAATAACAGAATTAATTATTCATGAAGAGATGTCTGGACAAGAGAGGCAAAGTTTCCATTTCTGTTCCCATGGGAAGGATCATGAGTGCCCTGTTCCAGGTGGGTTTGATGTGTTGCTTTGTCCGAGACGATCCTGCTGTGATCTAAACTTGAAATTCTAGGGAATTTGGTTATTCCAGCCCAGCAGTTTAGATTCCAGACAATGATGTTGTCCTTCCTGGCCTCCAGTTCCTGCCACAAACCCTCCTGATGCCATGAGGGGCTTGACTGTGGAACACTTGGGAAAGAGAAGAACTTGAGTAACTCCGAAAACTTCCCTGTGCTGGGGAAGTGGAGCTCCCATTTTCTCCTGGCACAGAGCACAGTGGTGCCAGGCTGCCTGACAGAGTTAAAAGTTGCTATATTTAGCAAGATTGAACCGTGTTTCCGTGCGTTTTGCATGCACAAAGATGATCCAAACACAGCAAATCCCAGCCCGTTAGAAGCCGTGCCAGCGGCTGACTTTGACTTAGTGCAGCCACCTTATCTTGTGTGTGATGCACGAGGTTCCCTCAGTCCCTGAACTGTTTGTTACCTTGCCTTGGAGCAGCAATATTTTAACCTAATTGCCTCATTCCTTCCCAGAGAGAACATTCCCACTTCAGCTCTCCGTGGCCCAGTGCACTCCCTCAGGGAGAGACAGGGAGCATCCTTGGGGCTTGCGCTTGGGAATTGCCACATCCCTCCTCGGGACTTCTTTCTCTTTTGAGCTCCCTTCATTGAAATTCTGGAATGTTGGTGATGCTTCCTGTAGGATTTGGTGGGATGTGGTGCTGTAAGGATCCCAGTTTCACCACTGGGTAGCTGGAGCAGCCCCTGCAGAGCAGGATGGCCCAGCACAGGGTTGTGTCTCACTGATGCCTCTCCTTGCTCACCAGAAAAATCGGGTCCTGCCACACCAGGTGGAAGGTGCTTTAAGAAAAGGGTATTTGGGTGTAAACCGAGCAGATTGTCAGCCCAGAAATGAGCTTGTTCTGTGGTAGATCAGGAAACAAATGTACAGCTGTTGATTGATTTTGCAAGGAGTTGGAATTGAGGATTTTGTGCCCTGTGCCAGTTGTGTTTTCCCTTCTCCCCTTCCTACCTGAGTGGCCAAACATGGGTGGACAGGATCTGTGTGTGCCACTGGGGCATTCACAGGGAAAGCTGTAAAACAACACAAATCCTGACTTCAGCTGCTTCTGAAGGATAAAAGTGCTTTGTCCTGAAGTGCCCCTTTGATGGGATGTTCTCTTCATCCCCACTTTTGTTATTCTTGAACATTCCCGAGCTTCACCTGAGCATCCTCCGGATGAAGAGGTAACTCCTGCAATCTGGGACAAGTAATTGATGAATCTGGGGGCTGAATTCAGGTCTGGGTTGTTACTACAAGGCCCAGAGTAACACCCCAAGCAAAAGCAAATTCCTTCTGGAGCAGCTCAGATCAGCCTCATGCCGTACATGTGTAGAGCCAGTCCTTAGCCAGACTTTTTAATCTATTTTTAAAAAAAAGTCTGGAAAATTTACAGCTCTCTCCCACATGTCTGCTTTCTGGTGTCAACCCCATGAAATAGAGCATTAATCAGGAAGTCTGGGCAGCCATTTCCAAAATGTTTCTTTGGGACCAGGAGCAATAAAACAGGTAAAGGGGAAGAGTTTGCATTTGGAAAACAAAAGTTGCAGGAAGATCCTTCTGGAGTGGGAATGAGGTTCTGCATCACTGCCAGTCCTGCCTGACTGTGCCATTTGTGCCTTGGAGTTGATTCTGCATTTGTGGGAGCTTTATTAAAACACATCAGTGAGTAAACTCTTTATTGTTCAGAATTGATTTTGTACTTGGAGGAAACCTGTTTCAGAAACAAGGCACGAGATACTCTCTGAGAACAGGGTTTTAGTGTTCACCTTGGGTTTTAATTCATTCATTCCTTAAAAAAAATAAAAAGATGATTTAAAAAGTGCCATCTTTTGGAATAATGACACGGGAGCTTTGTTACAGCAAGAGAAAATAATGATTTCAGCTGTTGATGAAATTAATACCAGAGGTGCTGTTCTGCAGGGTGATACTTACAAATCCAGTAAATGCTTGGAAAAACCTCGTCTCTGTTAAAATAAAGAGTCCAAGCAATCAATATTAATTCAGTCTTCCCCGAGCGCTGCTGTTCTGGTGGAGTTTCTCATTATCACTGGGGTGAGGTTGTCATTTTCCAGGGTGAATGAAAGCCCTCATTTTCTCTCTCCACAGAAATCCATCACCACATTCCCAGCTCCCTGGGTTTAGGTTTCGCTGCTGTTCTCAACTTATTTATTTAGGCCCTGATTGTGCAATCGCCTCCACACCTTAGGGCTGCCTGCTGGAGGAGCCTTGCCGGGCTCAGTGGCGCCAGCTCGGCACTTTGGGAGGTTCCTCAGTGAGGGAAAATGGGATGGATCCATTCATGGGGGCACAGAACACACAGAGCAAGCCCTGTTTGCCCTCCAGTTTGGCCTAAAGTTGGCGTTGCTTGAAAATTCTTGAAGTTTTTGTTGTTTGTCTCTCGCGCGCTGCTGCGGGTGAGCGTGAAGGAAGGTGAATCCATGTGGGAATGCTGTGTCCAGCTCCTCGGGAGCCTTTGGGATGTGACAGATGGGGTTTTGTTGCTTGTTTCTGGAAATGGAAGCAGCACATTTAACTGAAAGGTCAGGAAAGCATGGAAGAGCAGAACAGGGATGCGTGGCTGCTTTTGAGCGTGTAGGACACAGAGTGAGTCACAGAATCATGGAACGGTTGGGTTGAAGGGACCTTAAAGCCCATCCCATGCCCCCCCTGCCATGGGCAGGGACACCTTCTGCTATCCCAGGCTGCTCCAAGCCCTGTCCAGCCTGGCCTTGGACACTTCCAGGGATGGGGCAGCCACAGCTGCTCTGGGCACCCTGTGCCAGGGCCTGCCCACCCTCACAGGGAAGAATTCCTTCCCAACATCCCAACTCTCCCTGCCCTCCTTTGGTAGGATAACGATGATAATGATGACTTGTTTTGCTGCAATGCTTTTGTTCTTGAGGAAATCTGAGTAATTCCTGAAGTGTTTTCCCTGGTTTGGTGTCATACCCAAACTGCAGGGGGATGAGTGAAGGTGTTGTGGGTACGTGATTTCCTGAGACATTGAAGGAGGGGGAATGTCAGAGCCAGTCTTTGTCTCCTGGTTCTTGGAGAAAACATCTCCGTTCGGAATGCCTTCGCTGCAATTGTGCAAGTTAAGTGCTGTTCATTAAACTCTCCTGAAAAATTAGCTCCTGAGTCATCACTGAAAAGATTTCAAGAGTTTGGGTGCTGTTAGGGTGGTTTATCTCTAGGAATAAAATTGCCTGTGCTGCAATCCCAAGAACTCCAGGAAGGGCACGCATCCTGTTCCAGAGAAAAGCAGACGTGGATTGAGGCAGGCACGTTCGCCATGGTTCCCATTTCCAGGAGAAGCTGGGCTCACCCAGCTCAGCTGCCAATGGCTTCCATAAAAAAGGACTGATGGACTACCAGGAAAGGGGATTTTGCTGATCAATGGGATTTGTTTGTGTTTCAGGGCACCGGGAGGACCCTCTGGACGAAGTGGGCATCGAATGGTTGCGTGCAAAAGGCAGCTGATCATCTTTGGAGGTTTCCATGAGAGTGCAAGGTGGGTTGCTGGGGTAGCTGGGGGATTGAATCCTCATTGAAAAAAGGAGCAGAATTTCACCAGTAACAGAAATCTGGGTGTTGATGGGAGGATTATCCTCAGCAGGACTGGTACTGAACTAGACTTCGGTGTTAGAAAGACAAGGGATCTTGACTGAAAGTCTTCAAGTGTTGCAGAAGTCACTGTAGCACTGAAGAAGCTGCCCATCCTCGTAGCCAAAGCTCCAGTGCAGCATTTTTGACCTCAGAATCTCCTCAGAGCCTTGTCCTGTAGAAACGTTTTGTCCAGTGGGCTCTGAGGTGCTGTGAGATCCCAGCTGTGCTGCCCTGGGGGCTGTGAGCAGAGCTCTGAGGTGCTGTTCTGTTCTGTCCTGTCCTAAGTGCGCCCGTCACAAAATGCCCTGTGCTCTCCCCAGGGATTACATCTACTACAACGACGTGTACGCCTTCAACCTGGACTCCTTCACCTGGAGCAAGCTGGCACCAGCAGGGATCGGGCCTGCTCCAAGGTCTGGCTGCCAAATGACTCCCACCCCCAAGGGCAACATCATCATCTATGGAGGCTACTCCAAACAGGTAGGGGACACTTCGTGGTGAGCCAGGTGTTGTCCACTGGGACAAAAGCTGGGGACTGGGAGCTGGGAACCAAAGCAGGCGTCTTCTCATGATGCCTTTTTCCCGTACAGTTCTGCTGATTGAGGGGCTAATCTGGGTTCGCATGAATTCTGTGTTTTCCCTGCTCTTCTAATCCAATATAAGGAATTGAAATCACCGAGGGAGGAGTAAGCAGCTGGGAGAAATGACATTTTTTTGGCAACTTAAAGCATTCTCAGGCATTCCTTTGTGTTTCAGCACTTGCAGGTTAAAAGCAGCAGTTGCCAGGAGACTTTTATTTTTTGTGCCACCCGTGGCAGAGGTGAGGGAGCAAACTCAATAAGCCAAAAAAGGCTTTGGATAAGCACCAGGCTCCCCCAGCTCTGCTCCTTGCTCCGTTAATCTCGGGAATTTATACCAGAGAGCCCTTTGGAGCATATTCCTCATTGAGCAGGTATCCCTGGGCAGGAGGAAGGAAGTGTTTCATTGAGCAGAAGGCTCCTGCAAAAGCTCTTCATGTTGGGAATGCAGGCAGAGTCCCTGGATCCTGCTGCTCCGTGGAAAGGCAGCGCTTCCAGCTGGGGGAGGAGGACACCTTGTTCTTCTGAGGGGAATAAATGAACCAAGCAGGGAGAGGGGAGAGAAGGAAGTCAGTCTCTGTATATTTAGAAGCATTTGTGCCTCCTCAGGGCCTGTGCTTCGGGCTCTGCCTCATCAGATGATGGATTAAACAGCAGCGACAACACTGAGCCTTTTCCACCTGGAAGGGCTCTGTCCTCCTCCCTTCTCTGCTCTGTTTCCTCACTCCTGAGGGTGGGAAGGAAGCAGGAGCCTGCGTGCTCTGCTGGGTGTGGAGCTCTCCAGGAAGCAGCTGGGCTCCAGGAGGAAATACAGAAGTCACGCGTGCTTGCAGTTGGTTCTGTTCAGCTTCTGCTCTGGGTTGGTGTGGGCTGATAAAAATGGAGGAGAAGGGATGGGGGGTTATGCAAAGCTGCCCTCAGCCTTTTGCAGGCCACTGGGCAAGGATGAGAGCTGGGGGAGATTCTGTGTAATTTGGAGAACAGCTTTTCCATGAAAACACACACTCCGGTTCAAAATCTGCCTTTGTCCTGTCCAGAGCTCTGTGTGCTTCTCTCTGATGGGCCATTCCCGGCAAACTCTGCTTTTGCAGCACAAACTGACCAAAGCACTGGACAGAATTTCCTCTGTGGCCTTTTGGAACAGCAAACCTTCAGCCTGCTCCTGAAAATTAAATTCAGCAGGATATGGCCCCTCTAGGAGAGACCCAATTCTGTTAATGTGTGGCTATTTAATTCTCACTGTGTCTTCACTTAGAGCTGATTGTGGAGCTGAGTGTCTGGGTTTGCTTTGAAGTGAAGAAAATGTGTTTGCCTGGGATACTCTTGGGAGAAGGTAGACATGGAGAAAACAATGGAGTTTTTTACTTAACTGGAGTTGGGCAGCTGCAGGAGAGGACCTATTCCTTGTCTGCAGTTACAGAGGCAGATGTTCCATTCTGATATTCCGTTCAGGGGGGCTATGGGGATATTTTGGGGCACATGAAGACATTTTTGCATGTGAAACCAGGCAAATAACCCAAGCATTGTTCTCTTAAGTCATGTAGGGTATTCTGAGGCAGGACTAAGTCACACACATGATGGGGAATTTTGAAGGGAAGAAGGGGGAAAATCATAACAGCTCTTCCTTTTGAACAGGGACACAATTTGGCTGTCACACTGCTGGAGGAGGGTGGTGGCACGGCTCCCTGTGTCAGACAGGGAGCTGGGGAGGCACAAACAGCTTAGGTCCCTGCTTTGATCTCCTGAACGTGCAGAAGTGATGTGCAGAGTCTGTTCCCAGTAACATCTGTCAGTCCAGGGCTGAACTCCCTTCCTGGGAACTTGGTAAGAAAGTCTCTCTCTCTCATGGCTGGGGAAGTAGAGGCAGAAAAGATGAAGGGACTTGTCTGAGGCACTCCAGGACTTCCATGCAGAGTCAGCACCAGCACCTTGGTCCCCACACACCTTTGCCGTGCCAGCCGTTGGATTTTACTGCCCGAACCAGGATGCAGATGGTGAAAAAGGAGCTTTCTGGCCCTCAGTGTGACTGCCTTGAGATGCTGGTGCCTGGTATTTCACAAAGCAGGATCCTTAAGCACAATGGTGGCTCCGTGTTCCTGTTTCATCAGCAGCCTGGAGATGATGAAGAGAATTTCTGTGGTCTCCTGCTGGAGGAGATGCTGTGGGTGCTGCCAGCTCTGCTTGGAACACACCTCAGAAACCCCAGAGGAGCTCAGACTTGCTCTCCTGCTGATCCTAAAGATGTCCTCAGCCCTTTGCCATGCTGGGGATGGGGCTTGCTGCAGCGAGCTGCAGTTTGGGCTGTGGGAAGCACCGAGGCCTCTCCATTGCTAAGCAACAGAGGGGCTGGAGCTGCTGCTGCTCCACCTTGCAGGTACAGCCCACAAGCCTGGGGAGGGCTGGATTTACACGTGGGCAGGGCTTTGGGATGCCAGAGATGGCTGGTGTGCGGGGATTTTGTTGCTGTTTGGGTTTTTTTTTAGTGGCAGTCATTGCCAAGCTGAAGTGGATTCTGCTGGGAGTTGTGGAAGGGCTGAAGTGCCTCAATTGTAAGCTCTGGTGGGACTGGTTCCCTCTGTAGCTCTGCCTGCTGAATGCTTTTGCTGTTTGGATGTTTTTTACCGCTGTTGATCTCATATCAGACATTTTTAGCACGTGGAGAATCCTGATTCCACTTCTCAAGCTCTCCCTGCCTCAGTTGCTTCGCTGTCTGGGAGCAGAGTTAGAATTTTCAGCTAAAACCTGTAAAGCTCCTGTAACTCCAGAGTGGATATCCAAGCCCGTTTTGTGCTGGAAAACAAAACACCTGGAACCTTAAGGCTCCAAGGGCGGTGAGGGAGCAGGAGCCTCTTGTGAGTGATGAGCGATTTGCTCGGGGCAGGAGCTGTCCAGGCTGTGAGGGGATGGATCTCCCCAGCAGCTGGAAGTGTCTGCCTCAGAGCCAGCGTGAGCTGGGAAAAACAGGCATGGCTGTGACAAGAACTGACTCCCACTCCACCTCAGCGGGCTTTGCTGAGCCCAGGGAGCTTTGTCAGGTTGCACACGCAGCGTGTTTGCTCCAGGGAGCTCTTCAGGAGGAAAGGGATGCAGTCATTCCACACAGCTGGGATGGAGGTGAAGGCAGCTGCTCTCTGTGTTTGCTTGCCTGCCTTTCACGCAGTGCCCATCTTGCTGTGCTCCTCACACCTCACCTCTGTGGAGCGCCCGGATCACGCTTCCCTCTGCTCTCCCTGAGAATTGAACCCCGTTCCCAGGGATTGGGTACCAGGCCCTGCAGCAACAACCCAGCAACAGCGAAACCTGCCAGGTGTGCAGCGTCTCAGGCGCACCCTGCTGCTCACCTTCCTGAGGGCTGCACCCTGGGATCCCCCTGCCACCCTGGGAGCAGAGTTCCTCATCCCAGGAGGAAGGGAATGACGGGGAAGCAGGAGCTGTGCACCAAGGATGGGCGGATAATGACATTGTTAACAGATCTCCCACAGTGGTGTGGCACAGCCTTGCAATGCTGCTGTTGCCATGAGCACTGGGATCCAGGGAAAGGAGCAGGGAAATCACACGGAAACTCAGGCATTTCATTGCTCCAGCTGAGCTTTCACCCTGCCCTCGCTGCTGTTGCCTTTGGAAGGGGTGGAGTGGGGTTTCTGCTTGTGCTCAGGAGGACAAAGCTGTTCTCAGGGCTGTGTGGGACCCCAAATGCCAGAGCTGCCACCTCTGCCTCTCCTGGGCTGGCTGGAGCTGTGGGGGTGACAGGGACCAAGATCTGTGTTAGCCGCAGGGCTGGGCCACAGGAGGTCCTTGCAGGTCAGAGCTTCTGCTCAACGTCCAGGGACAGAATCCCAGAGGGCCTTGCAAGCCCCGTGGAAATTTCATGTCGCACTTTGGGGCGTGGGAATTGCTGCCTTTTACAGGAGTTGAACAGAAGTTACTCTGATCTGTCTGGGGCAGAGTAAAAGGCAGGGCCTTGGGTCTCCTGTTCCCTCAGTGCTGCCTATTCTTCCTTTGTTTGCAAAGTTTTAATCCCCTGTGCCAATTTATTTCTCTTTCCTGGGTGCCAAAATCCCTGTGTGCTGCAGTCTCCATACAGCCACAAATCCACTGCAGCCTGGAGAGCCCTTCCTGCTGCCACAGGCAGGAATTGTGCAGTATCCCATGGTTTGACACTGCCTGATGCTTCAGAGCCCCCTCTGTGGCCTCTCCCTGCCCAGTCCCAGTGTTTGCATTTTCACCTGGATCTCCTCTGGGATCTGGGCCATTGAAACTTTCCCTGAGCATCCCTGTGTTTCCATCCCTGCAGAGGATCAAGAAGGATGTGGACAAAGGCACCCTGCACACGGATATGTTCCTGCTGAGGGCTGAAGGGGCGGGCAAGGAGGAAGGTGAGCACTGCAGGAGAGATGCTGCAGCACTGGGAGTGCAAATCCTCTCCCTTCCTTGGAATAACGCACCAAAAACCCCGGTCCTGGGACCAAATTCCCCTCTCAGTGATGACCTCTGTGCCCCAGTGTTGGCTAAGGGAAGAAATTCAGGAAAAGAGATTTTAATGGGGATTTTTTTCAGTTTGTATGTGGGAGGGAATTAAAACAACATTTCCCAGTTCCTGTTTCTGGGACATTTGGATCAGCGCTTTTCTGTTCCACAACAGAAAATCCTTGGGATTGCAGAATTCTCCTGTGGTGGGGTATTCCTGGGTGGATGCCAGGTGCCTACCAAAGCTCCTTAACTGAGAAGGGAGAGAAAATCCAATGGGAGACTCAAGGATCGAGATAAGGACAGGGAGAGATCATTCAGCTCTTTTCCTGCTCCAGCTTGGGCTCCTTCCATGGAATGGGCTGGTCCACTGTAGGTCATTGGTTATCTTTGATTGGAATGGATGGATTCCAATCAAATTCCTATTCCTATTGCTATTCCTATTCCATCACTTTCAAATTCCAAAATTTCTATTCCATCATTTTCCTTAGGAGAAGGAGTATTTTGTCCTTGACTCAGGACAGTTTTCTTGGAGCTGAATTTCTAAAACGTTAAAATTGTGATTGATTTCTCCAAACCTGCCTGACTGGAATGGGATTTGGGCAGGAGGGTTGGTCACCAGCACTGTCTGAATTCCGGGCCCTCTTTGCATTATTCCTATTTATAGTTTTATCCTGTTGGAATTGCAGTTCCTTTGGAAGCCCGGGGCCTGGCAGTGCTTCTCCCAGCCTGCATTTTAGGGATTTGCTGTGAAGTTGGAGCAGGAGGGATTGGAGGAAAGCAGAGGCATAGAGGGCGAGTCTTGTCCTGCTGCTGAGCCCTTTTTGGAAGCGTGGCTGGGGCTCCTTGGGATGAGCTGTGTTCATTTCTGGGGGTAAGGCAGCGCTGCAGGCTGGCAGAGAAGGTGGAGAGAGCTGCTGGAAGGTGGGAGGGCTCCATGGGATAACTTGGGGATGTTTTTTGGGGCTTGAAGGCTGGATCTGACCAGGCCTTGTCTGAACTCCACCCTCCTGTAAAGGAGTGAACACCTTTAAAGAGGCTCCTCGCCTCAGAAGGCTCTGAAAATACCCAGAAGATGCCACGGGAATGTCCAGAATGGCTCATGGAATTCCTTGCTGGAATACTGAAAGACTTGGAACACACAAACCGGTCAGGATTCTCCCCTGCTGACGCTCCCGTTTCTTCTCTCCATCCCAGACAGGTGGACATGGAGTCGGCTCAGCCCCTCTGGAGTGAAACCCACGCCCAGGTCCGGCTTTTCCGTGGCTGCTGCTCCCAACAACCGCTGCCTCCTTTTTGGAGGGGTGCACGATGAGGAGGAGGAGGAGAGCATCGAAGGGGACTTCTTCAATGACCTTTATTTCTATGACGTGGGGAAGAATCGCTGGTTCCCTGCACAGCTCAGGGTCTGCCTTCAAATCCAGTCATTTCATCCTCTAGGCCTGGTTTGGTCTCTTGGAGCTTTCACAGAGTGTCACAGACTGGTTTGGGTGGGAAGGGATCCTAAATCCTGTCTCATTCCGTGGGCAGGGACACCTTCCACGAGCCCAGCTTGCTCCAACCGGGCCTTGGACATTTCCAGGGCTGGAGCAAGGAATTTTCTCTTTTCCTGTATTTCTGGTTGCTCAGGGCGCACCTGAGCAATCCCTCTCCTCCAGGAATCCGGCTGCCCCATCACTGTGGAATGCAAAATGAAGCAAAACAAAAGAACGATGTTTGGAAAGATATTTGTGGTGTTTTTCGAGGCCATCTCCAGGTCAGACCCATGAGTCTGACCTGAGGTATCTCAGTAGAAGCAGATGGGAAGATTTTGGGATCAAACCCCTCCCTCTTCTCCCCGGTGGTGGTGAGCTCCCAGAAGAGATGAAATCTCAACCTTGGCTCCAAGAGCTTCAGAGCTCGGCTCAGCTCTTTGATTGTGTTGGAGCCACTGTCACAGGGCAAGGGAGGAGCAAACCTGCCCCTTCCCGGCTTTGTTCTGCAAATGGAGAAGTCTATCCCATAATAACAGGCAAACATCCACTCAGATGGTTCCTTCTGCCTTCCCAAACCGATTGTTTTCCAGCCCTTTCATGCAGTGCTTCCGAGACCTGGAGTGCTGCCTGGTAATGGGCTGTAATTCTGCACCCAGCAATTGTTGTGATTTCAGGAAATCGCGGGTTACTGTCCCTTGGCCTCTGTGTGTGTTTGTGGCACCTGGGAGCAGGAGAGCTGTTCCTCTCTTCACAGAGGAGGCAACTCCACACCGTGGGTTCTCCAGGGTCTCCACTGCTCCTTGTTTTAGGCTGGAAGAAGCTCATGCTCCAGGGAGAATTGCTCTGATCACTCGAGACTTTAAATTGTGACGAAAAATAGAAAATTGGAAAAACGGGAATACCCCTCCCGGCAGCACCTGTGCTGTTTGCATGAACTGCTGTTAGGGGTACTGCAATTCCCACAAAATCCCCTTTTGTTCCTGCTTTTAGGGCCCAAAATCGGAGAAGAGGAAGCGCAGGCGTGGCAGACAGGCTGAGGCAGAGGCTGCTGGGGAGGAGGAGCTGCAGCCGCCGCCTCCCCAGGGCCCCCTGGAGATCGTCAAGGAGGTGGTGACAGAGGATGGCACCGTCATGACCATCAAGCAGCTGATCCCTGGTGCTGCAGAAGACAAGGCCAGGTCTGGCTCCGAGGAGGAGGAGGAGGAAGAGGAGGAGGAGGAGGAAGGTGGAGCCCTGGGCCTGCCCGTGGAGCCGTGCCCACGCTCCAATGCCATGGTGGCAGTGAAACACGGGATCCTCTACGTGTACGGGGGCATGTTCGAGGTGGGCGACCGGCAGGTGACCCTCAGTGACCTGCACAGCATGGACCTGCACAGGATGGACGGCTGGAAGGTGCTGCTGGATGTGGATCCAAGTAAGCTCTGCTGCTGGGATCCTTCCCTTTGCCTTCAGGGCAGCAACACTGGGGGAAAAAAACAACCGTGGAGCTTCCTCAGGGCGTGGGGGTGAGCCTGTGAGGAGAGGTTTTCCCTGGAGAGGAAAAAGCTTGGGAATGTGTGATAATGCAGTGTCCTGCCAGAAACCTGCATGGCCCAGAGCTCTGGGGTCACTGTAGAGTGAGCTCTGCCCTGTTCCTGGGACTCCCAAGCCCTGGAAACAGAGCAGTGGTGCCATGATCCATCTTGGGAATCCTGCTGGGCCAGGCCTGTCCTCTCCAGCCACAGGGATGCTCTCACCCATCCCCACTGGCTCGGGGCACTGAAGGCCTTGGGTCCTGCAGAGCACTGGGGTTATTTCTTTGTACCTTGATCACCTCCAGGGTTGCCTCTTTGTGCCTTCGTTATCTCTCTGTACCTCTCTTTCCTTTCTCATCAAAGAAACCCAGGAATGGCTGGAGGAGTCGGAGTCGGATGAAGAGGAGGAGGATGATGTGGAAGGTGCAGAGGGAGGGGAGGAGGAAGAGGAGAGCTCTGAAGAGGAGAGTGAAGATGAGGAAGGTAATTACTAATAAATGCAGTCCCCATACGAATCTGAGGGGGGTTCAGTGCAGAGCCTGGTGCTGCTGCCAGCCTGGAAGGTCTCCCTGGCATCCAGGGGAGTTTTCCAGCAAAAGCAGAGCTTTCCTACACTCGTGTGGGGATAAAAGAGAAATGTTGCTGGTTGCTGGTAGATGTTCAGGCTGTTCCACTGAGCCCCACGTGGCCTTGGTGAGCTGCGTGTGACAGCCCTGTGTGTCTCCCTGTGCCAGGAGAGCAGCAGCAGCAGCAGCAGCACCCGGCCGTGCAGCCTGGCGAGGAGCAGGCGCCGTACGCGGCCAGGACAGAGCAGTACTGGCTCAGGCTGGCCCGCAGCCACATGGGCCCCGAGGCCAAGGACAAGAAGGTGCTCAAGGTGGCTCATGCCATGGCCAAGACTTTCCATGAAGATTCCATCCACAAGTCCTGAGGCTGCTCCAGCGGTGAAGGAACGTGTTGGGAGCGGTGGTCAGCCCTGCTGAGCTCAGCCTGATGTCCAGCCTGGACTCCAGCCTCTCCCTGCTCTGAGGGCCTCCGGACTGACCGTCCTGGGTGGATGCTCTGGATGTGCTGTCACTCCTGGGAATGCTGTGGGAGGGTCCTGAGGAGCAGGATTGCCGTGCAAGCGCTTGTTCTGCCGAGGCTGGGCTGTGCAGCACTGACTGTTGTGTTCCAAAGCTGTTTGGGGTCTGTCCAGACAAACTTGTGCACATGACAATGGTTCCCTGGTCCCAAATTCCTGACTGGGGCCAGGGCCTGTCTCCAAGGGTTCCTACAATAAACTGGCTTGGTTACATCAGCGTGTTTTGCTCAGTAAATCCCATCCCGGCTTTCCTGCTTGTGTGGAAGAGGAATTGCAGTTCCTGCAGTGGCTATAAGGTGCACCAGCAGCTCTGAGATGCCTGGAAAAACCTGGGAATCCTTTCCCACCTTACCTGTGAGATGCACATCACAGAAGCCTCTTCCTTTCTCGTGTTCAGTCATTTTGCCGTTGTGGAATCTCCCAGTTCAGTTTTTCCCCATACTGGCCCAGCTGTCCTGCAGGTGAGCTCTTTATGACCAGTGAAATGTCCTGCCTGGAGACCTTGTTGAGCACACGAAGGAGTGAGGCTGATCCAAGGATTTATTTTCCCTCTTTTCAGCCCCTCAAGGCATCACTTCCTACCCAGCAGAGCGGGGCCGTGTCCTTGGGGACAGCAGATGGGATCCAAGTGTGAGCTGCAGCAGCCGAGGGATGCCTTGAGGTGCCACCAGGACTGGCTGTCCTTGTGCAGGGAATTCCAGGTGCCCTGGGGATTGCTCTGGCAGGGCCTTCCCCAGGGATGCAGCTCTGCAGAGAGCAGGGCTGGGATCTGCCGGGCTCGTTAGGATGGAGCAAAGATTAAATGGAGCTGACAGGGAGCTTTAATTGTTGAGATAAAAACATGTCTGGCAGGGAGGGAGCTTCCCCACAGGGTGACAGGTGAGAGGTCAAAACAAAGCATTTCTTGATGGTCTGGGAAAGGAGAAAACAGCATTTACCGATGATCTGGGAAAGGTGGAAACAAACAACGTATTGATAACCCAGGAAGGAATCCCTCGTCCTTGCTCCATCACTCACCCTTTGTCCTCTCACTTGGGGGAGTCCACGTCTTTCTGTGCAAAGTTTTGGGGAATTTGCCACTCCCTGTGAGGGTGGGGAGGCCCTGGCACAGATTCCCGGAGAAGCTGTGGCTGCCCCTGGATCCCTGGCGGTGTCCAAGGTTGGACGGGGCTTGGAGCTGCCCGGGATAGTGGAAGGTGTCCCTGTCACGACAGGGGTGGGATGGGATGAGCTTTAGGGTCCCTTCCACCCCAACCATCCTGGGATTCAGTGATCCTACCACTGCTGCAGTCACTCAGGAGCTGGGCAAGGACCTGAGCTGTTTCCCTAAACCAGGAAACTCTCCATGGTCCAGGATTCTGTTCATGCAAAGCCCTCGCCCACAGGCCCCAGCTCAGGAGATCCCATCCCGTTCCTGCTCTGCCCTGCCTTAGCACAACCCTCTGGAGCCGGCCCCTCTGTGTGGCAGCTTCCAAACATCCCTGCTTCCCGTGCTCCCTCACCTTGCCAGAGCTGCCAGGATGTGTAATTAGTCCCTAGGTCTCAATTAAGGCCTTCACCGGCGCTCCCACCCTGTTTCTCCTCTCGCTCCTCCCCTTCTGTTGCAGTCTGGCTGTGTTTTCCCGGCAGCACGCGAGGTGCAGGGCTGCTGCCACAGCTTGGGATCTCTGGAAGCCCAGGCCCTGGAGAGTGCTGGAATCTGGGTCTCAGTACAATGAACCAGACCCCAGATGGGCTGGGGAGAAGCTGACTCCTTCCTTCCTTCCTTCCTTCCTTCCTTCCTTCCTTCCTTCCTTCCTTCCTTCCGATGCAGTGCTGGACCAGCCCCTCTCACACAGGTGGGCTCTGCCTGGGGATCCAGAGCTCCCTTCCCAGATTCCCCCTTCCCAGATTCCCCCTTCCCAATGGCTCTGCTGTCCCAGACCCTCCTCGTGCTGCCTGTTCTGCTGGCAGAACATTAAAAATTCCACTGCAGCCTGAAAAGTGATCCCAACCTTCACCTGTCCGAGTGCATCTGGACCTAAAGCAGCAGGTGTGGATAATTTACATAATTTATGGCCCACCTTGATGGGCATTTTAATGGGCCAGGCTCAGAGGACAGGGAAATTCACTGGATTACCTCCCTCTCTGGGCTACTTCTCAGGAATATTTCAGGCCTTGGGCAAATGTGAAAAGCCCAGAACTCAGACAAATTGCTCAACTCCCTGGGATTAAGAAAGGAATCATTATTTGGGACCATGTGGGTTGGGAGCCAATTAATAATCGTCTGTGGCTGGCTTTCCTACGGAGCAAACCTCAGCTTGACTGAGTGGAGCAGAGAGATGGAAAATCCAGCTTGGATTTGTGCTGGTCCAAAGGCAAGAGCGGGAATAACCAGTCAGTCACCAGTGGGAAAAATCCAGTCAGGAAACCACCAGTGCTTTTATTTGATGGATAACAAGAGGCATTTTGGTGCTGTTTTACAGATATTTCAATATCTGTGTCTGCAGGGCTCTGTTTAACCTGCTCCCGACAGGACCTCGGTGTCATGAACTTGAATGCACCAAAAAAAAAAAAAAAAAAAAAAAAAAAAAACCCCAAGAGGCTTTACAAGGAGGAAAAAAAAAGTCCTCCAGAGGCTTTCCAAGGAGTGAAAGCAGAATTCCAAAGCCTGGGGGTGAATTCCCAGGGCTGCAATCCCAAGATGGCATTTTTTGCTTCATTTCAAGCGTGCAGCAACCGTTGGGGGGTGGGGGGGGAAATGATGACTCAGGACCCAAAAGGAAAATCCAAAACAACACAAAAAAAAGGAAGAGGTGGGAAGATGATGGACAGTTAGTGTGGAAAATGGAATTTCAAAATTATCCTTTCCCCTGTCCACCCATAGCCCTGTGCCTGGAAAGGGAGGGGAAAGAAAAGAGGAAGCAAAACTGCGACAGGAGGGAATCAGACCATGTAAGGAAAAGAACTGAATTTAACTGGCACATGCTCTAATCCTTAGTTTATTTCTGGTTAAAAATATAGCAATCCAGTGCAGTGTAATAAGAAATCTGCTGAAAAGGTAGCAGAGAAACAGCTAAAACAGAAGCAAAGCAAAGCTGAGTCCACGAGTCCGGGCTGGATCCAACAACTCTGGATGTGAACGTCCAGGAGGGGCTTTTCCCCTCCTTCCCCACCCCCAAAACCTCCTGCGAGGGTCTCACCCCACCCTCAGGAGCTGCTGCCCTCCTCCTGCTGCCTGGAGCTGCAGGGAGGGGAAATGAGGCTGGGATTTGGTCCCTGGCCCTACCAAATCCCAAGGGAACCGCTGGAACTGGGGGTGGTTCTGGAGCACCGTGGGGAGGGAATGGGCTCTTTGGGAAAGCCACTGGCGAGGAACGGAGCGGAGACCACGCTGCGTGATTGGGACCAGGACAGCTCGGAACAGGGATACGGCATCTTTAATGAGTATGCAGATTATCCGTGGGGACAGGGAGGGGACAAAATCAAGGCAGGCATAGTACAAAGATGGTAGAAACGAACAAATTAAGTGACATAGAAAAAAAAAAAGAAAGAAAATACATCCTTAGAGGCTGCCATTGCCAATGATGTTTGGTTTGATTTTCTTTTTTTTTTTTTCCTTTTTTTTT
>VZRN01005000.1:148079-195778 GCA_013397935.1 Dasyornis broadbenti | reverse complement strand
TTTTTTCTTTTTTTTTTTTTCTGGATACAGGGACATGTTGGAAGCCGGAATATACATCCTGCATTACAAAGTGCAAAATACTACATGCTCAGAGCCCAAGCATGATGTCTGAAACAGTCCACAGCAAGATGTAAGAGACAAACCCACCACCCTCTCCCTCCTCTCTGGGACGTGCTCCAGGTGCTCCTCCCCAGGTGCCTTTTTTGAGAAACAGTTGGATTTTTTTTGCTTGGTTTGGTTTTATTGTCATCCGAAGCGGATCGGAATCGAGCCCTCTGTCCCTCCCCACCCTGCAGCCCGGTTTTGGGATGGGCTGGGATGCTCCTCACCAGCACAGCACCATCAGCCGCTCCACCCGTGCTGCCGGAGGTGCCTCCAAGGTTGTTTTTTTGGGGGGGGAGAGTCCAGGTACGCGTTTTTACTGAGGAGAAATCGGCTGTGAGTTAAAAGTAGCTCGGGGTGGTTTTCCAGCCTTGCCACGGGTGAGGAGCAGCCTGGGGAGGAGGAGTGAAGGCAGGAGGGCGGTGGGGCTGCTGCTCACACCTCGTGTTCCCTATTTCCCCCCCCCTGCCCCGAGGAATTTTTGCGAAAAGCCAATTTTTGTTTTGAAAACAAGGATCAAAATGGGGCCTGTCCTCCCATCTTTCCCATCCACACAGGGTTCATTCCTTCCCCGTGCTCCTTCTCTCCTCCTCCTTCCAGCAGCATTCCTCCATTTCCAAAGGGGGAAAAGCCCGAGTTTGCTTTTCTCTCCCATTTCCCATTAAAGCTGTTGTGGATTTCAGCCTGGAGCCTCCCAGAACCCGTCCACACTCCACCCAAACTCTCCCCACGGTCCCCTCGTCTCGTCTCCATTTTGGGGTTCACTGCTGTTGTTACAAAGACAATTTTTTGTTGGGGTGGGTGAGGGGAAGGGAAACGAGGTTTTTCTTTTGTTGGGATTCCTTCTCATCCTTCCCAGTGCTGGGGGGGCAGAGTGTTGATAGCATTTTGCCATGCCACACAGCATAGTGTTATACAAGCAAAGAATTTTGGCTAAAATCCAAAAAACATTACCCAGGAAAAAAGGCAAACTGTGAGTGAGACTCGATCGTTTGTTGTTCTTCTGTGAAAAGACTTGGAAATTGTCAGAGGACAGTTCGAGTTATGATTTTTTTTTCCCTTTGTTTTTTGTTTGTTGTTGTTTGGTTCTGGTTTGTTTGTTTGTTGGTTTTTTTGTTGTTGTTGTTGTTGTTTTGTTTTTGTGGTTTTTTTTCTTTTCCCCCATTCATACATGTAACTGTTATTTTTGCAAACAAGACAGTCTTGAGTTAGATGAAAAAGTTAATAAACAAAATGGCGACTCCAATATTTAGTAAGATCACCATGACTACCAGGATGGGAGCTGAACCCTGCAAGAGAAAGAGAAGGACAGGAGTTAGAGATGGATCGCTGGAATTCTGCAGGGAGCTCTGTGGGGATGAGCAGATCCCAATTTACACCTCCCAAAGTGCCCAGGAATCCTTGGGGGATTTTTTTAAGCTGCCAAGCAAACACCTGGCTGCACCCCCTGACTGAGATGGATCATGGATCATCCCATGTCGTGCCCATAGGAATTCTGGGTTTAAAAGATCACTAATACCTGTTGTTTACAAGGTGCTCGATGAAAAGGAAGGAAAACCCAAAAAAACCAGATTATATTGGTTTGGGGATGGTTTGGAGGAGCTTTGCAATAAACACGGTTGTTCTCCAGGTATCCTGGAAAGGCCAGCACACGAGGTTCTGTGTTCAGGCAAACATTTTGGGAATGCTCTAAAAACCTTATCCTGAGTTTATATGGACCAAATGTAGCTCCTGGGAACTACCTGGAAGTGTCCAAGGCCAGGCTGGACGGGGTTTGGAGCAGCCTGGGATCGTGGAAGGTGTCCCTGCCCATGGGACACCGAGCTTTAAGATCTCTTCCCACCCAAACCATTCCCAGATTCCACCCGGAAAACACTGCAGGAGCCCTCAGTGCAGCTGCCCCGTGCACACACCCACCCCAGCCCGGGCTGAACATCCCAGGATGGGCTCCATCCCTCCAGGAGCACCCACTGCTTCCCACTGGGCACAAACACAGCCCGGACAATCGTGTGGGACCGGGGGGACATGGCTGCGGGACCCCGTCAGCATCCCAGCAATGCCAGGGGACTGCAGCCAAGCCTCCAACGCATCCTTCTGCGGAATGCTGGTCAGGAAAACATCCCCTGGCAGCTCATCCTGGCACCCAGCATCCCCAGGGCCACGGTGTGAGCGTGGCTCGCACCAGGGCGAGCGTTCCTGGCAGCAGGTGGGCGGTAGCTATTTCCTGGAATCGCTGGGATCCTCAGCTATTCCTGCTGCAGCCGAGCCGTGCCAGCCCCCATCCCTGGAATGCTCCAAACGCTCTTGCCCAGGCTCCTGTGCCCCTGCTGACGCTCCCCACGCGGCTGGGATGGAGCGGCGACAGAGGTGGGCACCCCTCGCGAGCTCTGCGGAGCCGCTGGGAAAGAACCGGGGGAAAAGGCAGCTCCCGGCTGGCCAGGGATGGTTTCTTTTCCGAGCAGCCTGATTCAGCTCGCGTTCGGGAGTGGGTGGCAGCGAGGATGCTGGAGCCTGCTGGAAAGGCAGTGTTTGTAGCTTAGCAACAGGGTCAGAGGCAGGGATTGTGGAGCGCCAGGTATCCATGCACGCCTGGCTGCTCCCAGCAAACCCTGGCTCATTCCAAAGGCAGGAGCCACCCCCTGCCCGCCGCTCCTGCCTTCCCCAGCCCGGCCGTGCCAAGCCCGGCGCTGGGAGGGAGGGATTAGCTGCATTTCAGGAGATTATTGGGTTTTAGGGGTTTGGAGCTGCTGGTAATACAATAACAGATTGCGGGCCATTATCAGTGTCATTGTTTGCCTTGGCACGGCCCCGCCGAGGCGCGGGCACGCTCCTGCCCTCGGCCCCGCAACCAGCGAGGGCTGAGCTGCAATTCCAGCAGCCCTGGATGCTCCATGGATGAGTTCCCTGCCTAAACAGCCCAGCCAGCACTGCCCCTGCGCTGCTCACGCTGCTGATCCCTCCGATTCCCTGTTCCCTCGCTTTGGGATGCGCAGGCCGGACTGAGCGAGGCCCAGCCCTTGGATGTGTCCAGGGAGGGAGCGCAGCCTTCACTGGGTACTGCTCCCCAGAAAAAGCCACGGGACAAGAGGAATCAGCCTCGAGTTGTAGCAGGGGAGGTTCATCTCAGATATTTAGGAAAAATTCTTCACCTGGGGCAGTGGTGGAGTCCCAGTCCCTGGAGCTGTGTGGATGTGGCACTTGGGGACACGGAGCAGAGGTGGCCTTGGCAGTGCTGGGAGAATGCTGCACTCGATTCTGGAGCGTTTTCCAGCCCAAATGATCCGGTCTTTCCGTGATTCACACCCAGGACATCAGAGCCGTGCCCTCATCTGGCAAACTGGGGAGGATCCAAGAGCTGCTGGTGCCGGCAGCCGCTGGATTCCCGTGCAGGGAGGCTCTGCTCAGCTCCCTGGCTCGGGCTGGGCCTGTTTGCCTCCTGCACCCCCTGAGATCCCTTCCTGTGCCACTGCAGGCATGGGATCCTCCACGTTTGCCAGCCAGAGCGTCCCAGGAGCTGGCTGACCAAGGAGGGGGTTCTGGGAAGCAACCAGCTCAGATCCAGCTGTCTGACACCTCCCCAATTCCGCTTTCTTTGGACAGCTCCCTGTTTTTAACCCCCTCCTCCCCGTGCTGCTCCAGCAGGGCTCTCCAGGTGGGGCTGGCAGGTCAGGCTGCTCCCCCTGGAGCGGGGCTGGAGCCCTGCCCATGGCAGCTGCTGCTGGATATGCAGCTTTGCCACTCCAAAGCTTCTGTTTCAGCTCCAGTTACGGACCCTGCTGCACTTCTGAACGCTCCTGGCTGGCTTCTCTCCGTGTGGGGAGGTCACGGTGCCTCCCCCTGTGCTCCGAGGGAATGCTGCCCTTCTCCCCTCCCGTGGCAAGCATGGCCTGGGAGCTGGGACAGCACCGAGCACCATTCCTGCTCCGTAGCCAGGCAGGAGATGGATCAGTTCTGGAGCTGAGCTTTGCAGGAGAGGCTTTGCTGAGCCCAGCCTGGCCGCAGGGCACTGAGCTCCCGTTCGCTGCAGCAAAGAACCAGAGCTTCAGAGCCAGCGGCTTTTAAACCCTTCCCACCGCGTTCCAGCCCTCCAACAGGAGCCACTGCCCTTGCAAAGAGGAGACACAGCCCCTGATTTGCAGCCTTACTGGGTTTGGTGGGGCCTTAGCTCGTCTTTGGCCTCCTGTGGAATCATGGAATGGTTTGGGTTGGAAGGGACCTTAAAGCACCTCATTCCAACCTCCTGCCACAGGCAGGGATCTCCCGGAGACTTGTTTGAGTTTTTACGGTAAGATCCCTGGAGAGGAGAAGGAAAACACCTGCCAAGGATGGGAATGTACACCAGCATCAGCTGGGCGAAAGGATCCCTCTCTGTCAACAGGTTGAACCTCGGATTTTTAAGATTTCCTTCCAAGCTTCGAGAACTGAAACTTAGAGCTGAACCCGTGGAAACACGAAAATAGGAATAAACCCCTGTTATGGCACTGGAGTAATAACAGCAAATTGCAGCTGTGGAGTAATTCCTGCCCCTCTGCCTTGTTTGTTTT
Organism: Dasyornis broadbenti; assembly: GCA_013397935.1. Taxonomy (NCBI): domain Eukaryota; kingdom Metazoa; phylum Chordata; class Aves; order Passeriformes; family Dasyornithidae; genus Dasyornis; species Dasyornis broadbenti. The sequence continues at coordinate 191,132 of VZRN01005000.1, read as the reverse complement.
TATCCTGGAACTGTTGTGTAGCAACTCCGGAGTTTTCCTGGGAATACGACGGACAGCTGGTTTACAAATGCAATTGTGGCATAATTAATTTAAGCCTCAGCAATCCATTATTATCTGTTATCACAGGGTACAAGCTCTGCCTCTCTGCCATGGAAACCGGAGTGCAGGTTACCTAGGAATCCCTCTGGGATCTATTAAGTGTAATTACTAAGGACTTGGATCAGCAGGGAAAAAAAAAAAAAAAAAAAAAAAAAAAAAAAAAATCACAACTTTTTCNCGGCAATAGAGATGGAAAAAAAAAAAAAAAAAAAAAAAAAAAGAGATATGCACCATTTTCCAGCCTCAGCACTGCAGAAAGGGCTGCAAACTTAGCAGCTCGGTGACATTTGTGCTGAATTGTCACATCATTGCCAGGAACAGGCTCTGTGAAACGGTTAAGGAGCATTTAGCAAAGGAAACATCGGGGATTTGCTTGGCTTTCTCCAGAGGGTTGCAGCGGCTCCCGTGGCTCCAGGAAAGGGCCCAGGAGATGCCAAACGTGCCCGTGTGAGTGGAAGGGAGCTGGGTGGGATGGAAAAAGCTCATTTTGGGGGGAAAAAGGCTAAAAAAATGAGAGTTTATCCTGTTAGAGATCCTTTAGCCTCCTAGGGAACAGGTTTGTCACCCGTGGTTCAATCCTCACCGTACAGACGAAGGCTTGAGCTCTGTGTGTTTGTTTAGGTGTGTTTGGAGCTCTATTTTCAAGATTTTTATTTTTAAAACAGCAGCTGAAGTTTGGTTGTGAGCAGCAGTCAAAAGCTGGTGTTTGACCCCAAATTTTTCTGAACTAAGAGATGTGGAACTGGGCTCAACGCCCTCACCCAGGTGACAGCAGCAGAGTCAGGAAGGTGCTCCCAGGTACATCAAAGGCCCTGGAGATGAAAAGGCTTTGAAAAGGACCCTGCCAGGTGGAACATCCCATTTCTCTCTGAAGATTATTTACCTCGTGTTGTCTGAACACGAAAGGGATTAGAGGAGGAACAGTTTGTGATTCCTTTTTGTCCTGAGGGGAGACAACCCCTGCAGCAACGCCCAGCCCTGCCTCATTCCAGAGGTGTGATGGCAACAGGAACTCCTCTTCCTCCTTATTCCCACGGAATTGTGGCTTCTGTGTGCCTGGACACGCAGGTGCCACCTGGGATTGGGGGTGAAATAAGGAAATAAGGAAAACCCAGGGATGACTGTGCTGGGAGACCTAGGGATGGCTCCTGATGGGAAGAAGTAAATGGAAAAACCTGAAGCCGGAAAATCACGGCGTTTAACCCCAGGGAGGTTAATGCCAAACAAATCCCCAGGTCCCTTTCCCAGCAGGCTGGTCCCAGGGCAGCCAGCTGGGAACACCTCCCTGCACAGGCAAGCTTCCCACCCCGAGCAGGGGGTGCCTGCTTGGGGCAGACGAAACACCCAGGTTTTATTTTTAACTCATTTTAGGACCTTTAGGGCTAAAGGTGCCAAACTTCCCTGAAAAAAACCTGCTCCACCTGCAGATGAATCCCCTCAGGAATAACCCCCCAGCGCTGGCAAAGGCAGCACCCAGCGGCAAGGTGCCAGTGCCGGGGCTCCATCCCCTGTTCCCTGTGCCGGGGGAGGCTGTGCCGAGCCCCCTGCCCGGCAGCTCGGCAGATCCCTGCTCCGGCTGCAGATTGGCTGCCTCCTCCAGCCTCTCCCCAGCGACAGCGAAACTTGCCTGGAATATCTCGCTGGCAAATCCGCCCCTCGCCCGCTGCCTGCGCGCAGGAGGGAGGGAGGGAGGGAGCGGCTGCGGCTGCCGGGATCCCTCCCCGCGGGGACATGGTGGGGGGGTCTCTCGGAGATCCCCCACCCTCCAGATGCTTTCACCTGCCTCTGCCGCACCTCTTTCCCCGGGAATGTCGGCGGGGAGAGCGCTGGGGTTGGATCCCACAGGGAATTGTCAGGGTGGCGGGGCCGGGCTGCTGCCCTCGCGTCCGTGCGGATGCGATGAGTCCGAGCAGCCGAATCTCCAGCCTGCTCACACTGCAGGGCGCCCTCGGTGAGACCACGCCGCGTCCCTGGAAGGCTCTCTGGCGATGTTTTGCTGATTGCCGCTGCTACGTGAGGACAGGAGGATGAATCAGGCTCCGGTCGTGCCTGATCCCGGCCCTTCCCGCGGGCACGCTGAGCTCCTCCGTGCCCGAAGCACTTCAGCTCCTTTCAGAGGCTGCAGATGTTCAGCACCTGCAGGAAAGGGGATCCATTCCCTTCTTTTCCTCCCCAGCCCTACCGTGGGCTGTGCTTTGTGCCCGGGGATGAAAGGGTCGCTGGTATTTTAGAGAGCGTCCTTCCCTTTCCAGCCTCTCAACAATTCCTCTTTTCCTCTCCCGTTTTAGTTCTCCTCAAAGGCTCCAGGGGCCTGTGAAGCATCCAGGCACAGGTCTGAGCTCTGTGCCCCATGAGCCTTTAAGGCCAGGAAGGACGGTGACGTTCCTATAAATCCCTTAATCCCACAGCACCGGCACCGCTCCTGCCACGTTGGCTCCTGTTTTCCTCTGCCCCAGCGCTGACAATTTCTGGGAGTTTGTCCTGTGTGTGCTGGGGTCAGTGCCCACAGAGGCACGGAGAGATCAGGTGGCTCTAAATGCCATTTGAAAGCATTCGTGTGGCTCAGTGACCCCGAAACCCCCAAATCCCCCGAGAGCTGACACCAAGCAGTGCTGAATTGCATCAGCGTTATCGAGCCGTGGCCTCAAGCAATGACCTTTATGAGAGAATTTTTCAATTCCTGATGGGCAGCCCCAGCAAAGGGCGGCTCTGGGAGCTTCTTTGAAAGGACTGGGGGAAAGTGACCGAGGAGAACAAAGTTCCCACAGCCCCTGCACATCTGACTCCTGTGTGGGGCCTGCATCCCTACCTGTGCACACTTTGGAAAAGCTTGGATTCAAGGCCCCGTGGCTCCCAGCTTGTTTTTAAGAGAGAAATCAGGAGCAATGATTTTTTTTTTTTGGGAGTGTGTTTTTGTAAGACCTGCACCCCCAGCCCGGCCTGGCAAGCACTTCCAGAGGTGTGCTGGCTCTGAAGGCTGGAGCTGGCACTTCCCCAGGCTCGTGCATGGCTTGTGCAGAGCTGGTTTAGGGCAGATTATTTTTAAAACAAGCTAAGCTGTGAGGGTGACCTCGCTTCTGAGCAGGGATACTCCAGGTAGGGCAAAAATAGCCAGGTTCAGCTCCGAGCATCCTTCCCACTCATTGGCAGGCACCTGTCCCAGGGAGCTGCCCTTGGCAGGGCTGGGATCCCAGGGAAGAGGCTGGGAGCAGGCTGGAGCAGGCTGAAGCAGTGTGGGCTCTCTCATGCCTGTGCGCGGAGCCGGCCTGGCCCCGGAGCTCATGCCCCGCCAAGCCCCAGGGAAAGGGGATTTCAGGCCAGTGTGGGGAATTGGGCTTTTGGGGGAATTGGGGAGCCCGGATTTGCTGTGAGGGAATGGGGAGCTCGAGCAGGAGCACTGGATTTTTGCCGTGTGAGTGTCCCGTGGCACCGAGCGCACACACGGAGGTGGGTGTGGGGTCCGTGGGATAAATCCTTCCCCCTCAGCCTTCCCTTCCTCTTCCTCAGGGATTCACCACCCTCCCTGAGGTCTGAAATGCTTTCGATGGCAGGTGCAGGCGAGGTCATGGATTTGGGCAGGAGGCTGGGCCACAGATCCCTGCACCTCCCATTCCTCCCCTACACCTTCCCCTGCTCCTGTCCGAGGCCACTGGAACAAAACCCTGCTAGCCCCGTGCGATTCCTGCTAGAACAAATTGTTGCTGGCATTGTGGGTTATTTAAATCCACATATTATCTCTTCCCCTGTATTACATTAGCTTCCTCCCAAACCTTCGCCATCTGTTCCACCCTCGGTTATGAATGTGAGAAAACTGAACATGCTGCTCCACAGCTCCAGCACTTCCCAAGTATGATGTGCATTCTAATGGCTTCTCCATGCAGGCTGGGGCTCTTCCCTGGTGCCTGGGATTCACTGGGAATGGTCAGGAATGTGTCGGTGGCTGTTTGTGGAAGGTTTATTGCGGCAGCTCCGAGGTGGGAGCACACCTGCTGGGCTGGGTGGGGAGAGAGCTGCCTGTGCCAGTGACCTCCCCAAAACCGTGTGGCTCTCAGCGAGGAGAAATCGCGCTTTCATCCCTGCTTTGGGGCCTGTGTCTCCCAGGCCGCGTTGTCAAAGGTGCTGGAACATCTGCGCGTCCCACGGAATTCCCGGGGTCGGTGTCTGTGCAATTCCTGCTGCTGCTGCTCTTCCCCTCGGGGAGCCTCCCGCTGCTGCTGTCGTGTGCGCAGCGCTTCCCCGGCCCGCAGGTGAGCACAGCCTGTGCGGCTCGGCCTCTCCAGGGCTGCAGGATGTGTCCTGTGGAGCAGCCCCCGTGCTCAGCTCAGCTCCCCCTCGGTGCTGAGTGGGAGCTGTGGAGCCTGAGCCCATGGATAGGGAGGCAGGGAGCTCCAGGGCTGCTGGGGAAGGGGGGGGATTTATCCACAGCCCCAGCAGGGAAGCTGGGGCAGATCCATCCTTCCCACATCCCAGCCTGCTCCCTTCTGTCTCTGCACCTTGGCTCTGCTGCAGGAGCAAATGTCACCGCACCTCGATGCCTCTCACCCAGATTTTCGGCCTGACTGACAAATTCATTTCAGTTTCATGACCAGGCACCATCCTCTGCTCCCCTGACAGGGAGATTTAGCTCCTTTCCTCTGAAATGTCACCCCCTGAGCGTGACAGGTTTTCCATTTCTCCTGGGTAGGTCTGCGGCGTCCCCACGGGTCACCTCCAGCCCTGCCCCGTGTTTGGCACTGACTCAACAAGGGGCAGTTTGGGGCCCTGGTGGCTCCCAGCAGACCCCATCACCTCCGCTGTCCACGCCAAACCAACAGGGACAGCAAGAGAGGAAGCTTCTAACGGGAAACCCAGCAACCGTCAAAAACCAAGGCTGCAAAGAACCCAAACCCCACGGAGCTCAGCCTTCTCCCGAGGAAGCTGAGCTCTGTCCTGGTTCTGGTGATGTCCAGTCAGGCCTCAGACCCCTCATCCTCCTTGCAGCCCCCACAGGCTCCCCAGGCAACTCATTACAGCCCTCACCTCATTAGCGCTGGTTAATGGCTCACGCTCCTTGATTTAAGCCCATTAATCCTGTTCATGGAGAACAGATCATTCCCTTCCACTTTGCAGCAGCTTTTCCATGTTTGAAGATCGCTCTGTCTCCTCACACCTCCAGCCCTTCCCAGAAGCTTCTTCCTGCCCAGAGTGTCCTCATTTCCCCCAAAATGAGGAGCCCAGGGCGGGATGTCTCACAGGGAGCTGTTTTCCACACACTCCTGGGCCAACATGAATTCTGTTGCCATAACCATAACCCAAGGAAGCATCACCAATGCCTTTCCTGCTCCTGCAGCTTTCCCACCAAATTCCCAGCAATAATGGACTTTTATTGCTGGAAACTCCAACTTGCTGCTCACATCCTCCAGGGAAAATCCTGCTCTTCCCACGGGAGCACCCCACACCGACATCCAGCGGGACGGGAGAAGGGACGAGAGGAGATTCAAGGCACAAACCGACGATAATTCAAATTTTCCAAACTTCCCTCCCATCCCACTCCACTCAGCCCCACAACAGCCCCAGGCTTCCCAACCAGAATTCCAGAGCCAATTCCTTCACTCACCGTACTGGATTTGAGCGCATCCCCACTGTCCTCTTCAGATTCTAGTGCAACAGGTAAAGATTTCTGTGGCGGGGAGAAGGTTAAGTCCCACCTCAGTAGCCGAGGTTCAGCTTTGTCCCCGAATCTCAGGTTTTCCAGTTTCTGCACCGTGGGCTCGGCAGAGGAAGCTGGCCTGAAATTCTCTTTGTTCTGGGACTTAGACCTCAGTCTCTGAACCCCGAAGCCCCGCTCTTCCCCGCGGTGCTCGTCAGCCACGCTCCTGCAGCCTCCCCCTTTGCTGTAGTGTCTTTTTTGGGTGTGAATCTCTTGCATATAAGAATCCATCCTCATGAGGGGCTTCATCTCCATCTCGTAATTGCTCATCTTCTCCTCGTCCAGCTCAAGCAGCTTGGAGCTCCCTGAGCTGTGGTTGTGGGACCTGTGGTGGGAAGTCCATGAAACCGTGGCTGGGGAATCTGTCCACCTCTCTCTCGGCTTGTGGTTGGAGGCCGAATGTTTGTGCCCCCCGCTCCGACCTCTGTAGTCTTCGGGCACGGGGGCGGAGCCCAGCTGCCCGCTGCGCATCGTCCCGCTTCTGCCGGCGCGGCTCCCGCCCACCTTCTCTTCGCTCCAGCTGTTGGGGCGCAGGTAATCCCCGCCGCGCCCCTCCAGCAACATCTGGATCTCCCCGCCCCGCTCTTCGTCCACCGAGACCTGCCGGGAGAAGTGGGCGCTCTTGTTCCGGCAGGAGGGGCCGAGGGGCGGCGTGGAGCAGGGGCTGGCGGGGAAGCTCTGCAGGGGGCTGTCGTCGGGGGTCAGGTCGGACGGGGTGGTGCCCTTGCGGTACAGCTCGGGGCTCTCTTGCTGCAGGGGGGTCCCGGTGGACAGGACCTCGATGTCGTCGCTCGAGTTCTGCCGCTTCGGCCGCTGGCATTCGAGCCCTTTGGGGGCGGGCGTGGAGAGGAGGGAGAGGGGGAGAGAGAGAGGCAGCGCGGTTATTTCTATTTTATGGGTGCCCCACGGGTTTCTCGTGGCTGGGAGGGTTGGGTGGTGGGGAATGGCGGGGTGGGATGGAGACAGCAGTGTCACAGCTGTCAGTGTGACACCAAACTGGCCCCTGGCCTGCAGAACCACAGCCAGAGTGGGAATGGTTTTCCAGAACCACAGCAAGAACGGGAATGGTTTTCCAGCCCCAGAAACGTGGAGAAGCCACCAGCGATGCAGAGCTGCTGGGAGAGGGTTCTGATGGGTTTTTGGGATCCACCTGACCACATTTCCCATCAGTTCCCAACCTGGAAGCATGAGAGGGGAAATCTGGGATGGGGCTGGTGGCACACCCTGTGCTCTGTGTTTGTGTGTCCTGGGTGTCACTGGGATCACCTCATGTGTGCAGGGTGACACTGGGATCACCCTGGCTGTTCCTGGGATCACCCCATACCAACAGCCCTCACACCTCAGTTTTTCGGCTGTGAGGTGCAGGAGGGACACGTCACCCCCAGGTTTTCATAGGGAAATGGCCACATCTGGGCAGGTGTGCAAGAGAAACCCCACAAAGCTCACATCCAAGAGCTTTCCTGCCCCTCCCAGCCCAGCAGGACATGGACACTCCCTCCTGAGCCGCCTGGGTGGGATGAAGGCCAGGGGTGCCTGTGCCTCACCCATTCAGGTGCGGCACAAGCACCCATTCCACACCCCCCATCCTCCTTCTGCCACTGGAGGCTCCTCATTCCTTCCTCCCAGAGATTCCCCAGACCCGTGTCACCCTGGGCATGGCGACTTCAGGATGACACGGGGATTTCAGGAGGGGCTCAGTATCTTCTGCTGCTGGGAGGAGGAACACGGAACAAAAACCTCCAACGCGTTCCTCACGGATGAAACCCCGAACGATTTCCAGCGAGCTAATAGCGCTTAATTCTCGTTTTCCCCTCTCCAGTTGTTCCCAGCTAAAGCCATGCTAAATTAGGTGAATAATTTGATAAATATATTAAGTGCCTAATGCCCCTGAAATGCATCTAATTGCGATTGCTATGGCGAGACAAGAAATGAGTCTTGAAAAGGGAGAGCTCAATTTTCGTGCCATCGTTTAAAAATAAACGCCCGGGAGCGCCTGCTCGGATCTCTCCACTTCTGCCGAGCAATTTTCTCTCTTGAATCTTTTTGGGGAGCAGCTGGGGTGTGCCTTCACCCCTGCCAGGGTTGGGATACACGCAGGGAATGCCGGAGTGTGGGGATGGAGGTGCCCATCGGAGCACTGCCAGGGGAGGGAAATAGGAAAAAAAGTTCCTTGGAAATCCACCCAAGCAATTCGTGGAAAAATGGTCTCCTAATGGCTCAAGTTTTTGGGATAATGCTCACATAGTTCAGCCTTCATTTTTGCCCTGTTTATATGTGGGAGACTGAATCTCCTGGGATTTATCCAGCGCCCCTGAGCAATCCTGGTGGGAAATTGCTGAGAAGGAGAAAGGTGGAGCTCACCCCGTCCCTTTTCCTGCAGAATAACTCTCTCTGGGAGAAAAGACAAACTTCTTTGGAGGGACTGTTTTCCAGTCATTGCTGTCCCAGACACCTTCCAATATCCCAAATGGGAAGCTGAGGCACAGAGGGAACAAACAACTTAATGTGAGAAGGCTGGAGTGGGAATGAGCTCATCCAAGACCTGAGGTATCCCTGTTTTTTAGGCTTTATCTTCCCTAATTCAGGGCTTTAGCCGGAATTCCAGGGACTTCAAAGCTTCCCACCAGCTCCGAGACCCCAAGGCTGATCTCCATCCACACAGGCAGCCACAGCTCCTGTTCCCTGAGCCCCACAGAAGGGATGAGAAATCCCAGCGATGCTCCACTGCACCCACACCAGGGAAGATGTTACTGAATCCCCCTCATCCTGAATCCTCCCCAGCCACCCCTGCACCAATCTGCGGGTGACTCTGCCGTTCCAAGGGTTAATTCCCGGCGGGCTGGAGGTGCTGGGATCCCGGGGCACAGCTGCCCCCGGCCCCGGAGCCCGCAGGGATGGAGGCGCAGGGATGGAGGCGTTTCCTTGCGCGGGAACTCAGGGATGCACCGGTGGCGGCTTTCGGCACCCGAGGATGTGCAACAATTATCCCGAGCTAAAATTAGTCCCGGAGCACGTGATGTTCCTGGAAGAACGGTAGTGAGAGCGCGAAGGAGGATGCAGAGCACCAAATCTGGATTTCCAGCAGGATGGAGGCAGCCGAGCCCGGCCGCGGAGGCTTCAAAGCCAAACCTGGGCTGCCCTGAGGAGCCACTTTCGGGATTCGGGAGCGCAGCCAAGCCCAGGCCTCTGGCTCTGATGTGCTGCTGTCACCTGGGGGGACTCCGCTCTCCAGCAGCACCCAAGCCTTGGGCTGATCCTGCCGCATCCAGGAATTGGGATGAACAGCCAGGATGGGGACCTGGAGATCCCCGAGGCTGGAGATGGAAACCACGGGCGAGAGGGCGATGCAGGATCCCAAACGGGGAGATTGTTGTTTTTCCCAGGTGAAGCCGGGAGGTGCCCACGGCTGATGCTGAGGTGGGCACGGACTCCTCTGTGCCGCCGGGAGCGTCCCAGAGCACCCACGGATCCCTCGGAGGGGGCACCCAGCACTCGCCGTGCCGGGTGGGTGGTACCCGCACCCACCACCCTGCGGGAGCACACCCAGCAGCGGGTGCCGTGCAGGGAGCGCACCCGGCACCGGGCACCCGGCACCCGGCGGGCGGGTGGCACTCGGCACCCACCGCAGCCGCGCCGTGGGTGGCACTGGGGACCTGAAACACCCGGCAGGGAGCACAGCCAGCACCCGGGAGCCCGGGGAACGGGGGCGCATCCAGCACCCAGGACCCTGAACAAGGGGGGAACATCCAGCACCCACAATCCCGTGGAAGGGGAACACATCCAGCTCCCACAGGGCTGGGGAAGGGGGGCACAGCCAGCACCCATGATCCTGTGGAAGGGAGACAAATCCAGCACCCACAATCCTAAAGGAGTGGGGAACATCCGGCACCCAGAGGGCTGGGGAAAGGGGGCACATCCAGCACCCACAATCCCGAACAAGGGGGGCGCATCCAGCACCCACAATTCTGAATGAAGGGGGCACAGCCAGCACCCAGGATCCTGAACAAGAGAGACAAATCCAGCACCCAGGATCCTGTACAAGGGAACACATCCAGCTCCCACAATCCTGAATGAGGGGGGCACATCCTGCACCCCTGATCCTGAACAGGGGAGGCACATCCAGCACCCAGGATCCTGTGAAAGGAGGCCACACCCTGCACCCACCATCCTGTGCAAGGCGGTCACCTGCCACCACCCTTTCGATGCCGGGCGGGTGCTGGCAGCTCCCCCATCGCCGTTCATGGCCCCCGGCCGTTTGCACGCTGAGCTCGCAGGCTCCGTGGCTGACACAGCCACTCACAGCCGGGACCTGCCCTTCCAGCTCTGCCGGCACACGTGGGATGCTGGATTTGTTTGTTAATGGGCTCTGAGTGGAGCCGCCTCCCCTCCCCTCCCCTCTCTCAACACAACCCCCCCAGCCAGAGCTCCAGCCACACAAACCCAGCGCGAGTGAAGCACCACGGCTCCGGCTGGGAGGTAGTAAAAAATGCATTGCCTAAAAATATCTTTCCAAGAGGTGATTTAAACCAGCAAAGTCTCCTGGCAGGAGGAAATGGAGATGAGGAGCATCTCAGGGCTGGAAAAAGCCCCTGGGAGCACGCAACCCTGCGAGAAAGCTCAGATCTCCGATGTACAAATCGGGCCTCGGCGGGAGCAGGGATGAGGGGGTTTGGAGCAGGGCTGAGCATCTTGCGCAGGCACCGGGATGCTCGGCCATGCCGGAATGCCCTGCGCGGGGATGGGCCCTGACTCAGGCCCCCAAAGCTGAGCCATGGGATGCCCCCGGCCGCCCCCGCAGCCTCGGTGAGCCCCGGTGAGGTGAGCGCTGAGCCGGGGCCGGGCTGGACCAGCGGATCCAGCGATCCCTTCCCGGGGCGGTGAGTCAGCGGCAGCAGCCCCTGGAGCAATTAAAGCGAGTGAGTAATCCTCGGTGAGAGAATCATGACAGCCGCCTCCTGAGGAGGCCTCGGTGCTGGAGAACTTCTGGATAAAGCCAGGCACGGATTAATTATGACGTTAATTATTGCTGGGGGGACTCGGAGCTTCCCATTCCCACTCAGCTGCAGCCCCTGGCCCGATCCTGGCTTGGCTTCAGCTCCGTCCTCCCTGAGCGAAAACGTGAAAGAGGAAGGAAGGAAGGGCAAGGGAAAGGAAAGGAAAGGAAAGGAAAGGAAAGGAAAGGAAAGGAAAGGAAAGGAAAGGAAAGGAAAGGAAAGGAAAGGAAAGGAAAGGAAAGGAAAGGAAAGGTTTTCCCACCAGGCACAGCTCAGATGTGGATTTTCTGGTGACTGATTTGCACGGCCAAGGGAAGGTCAGGTCCCAGTGGGTGCCTGTCCAAGCATTCCAAAGAAATTAGGAACCACACAAGCCATGGGTGTAAAATCAGTGGTGACCTCTGGGATCAGCTGTGTTTGCATTTTCCTTCCAGAGCCCTTGTTGGGCTCTTTCCGTGCAACCATGAACTGAAAAATGGGGATGTTTTGGTGTGAAAAGAGGAGATCTCAGGAAAAAAGCACTGAACAATGTGAAGGTGTTGGATATTGACAGCCTTGAGCTGAATCTCCCAAAACCTGGTGTTCCAGGGAGATTTCCAGCCCCAAGAATTCCAGTGAGGATCGGGAGCTGCGGGCACAGCCTGAGCCTCCCCTCAGGGGAGTTTCGGGGTGGGTCTGGGGTCTGAGCAGGGCAGGAGTGGCAGGGATGATCCCGGACTGACCGTTTTCCCTGTGCTGGAAGGAAGGCGAGAACTCTTTGGCAGTGATCCTGGCGATCCGCGCTTCCTCCTGAGCTTTCTGCGCCGCCGTCACGGCCGCCTCCGCCTTGGCCCTGGAGTGAGAGGTCCTGCAAGGCAACAGGAGACACCAGGACCCTGTTAGGCAGCTCCTCCCTGCAGACCCCCCGTGGAAAATCCCAAATTTCCCCCACAAATTGCTCCCAAACCCTTCGGCTGGGATGGAGAAGCTCCGCCAGGAGCTTGGGGGATTTTCCAACACCTTCATGAGCTGCTCCCCAGCCTGGGAATCACCCAGGAAATTTGGGACCAGGGGCAGGATTTGTTCCCCCAGGGATGTTCCTCCTCCATCCCATTTCCCACCCCATCCCAGCAGCCTCTCCGTGCATCTCCCACGAGCCTCCAGGGCTGAAGGCTGCTTTGGGTTTTTTTGTTTTTTTTTTTTAACCAAACCCATTTGCTTGGGGATGAAAAAAAAAAAACAAAAAACTGAACATTTCCACCCTCACCCCCACGTTTTGCGTAAAATGCTGGATGTAAATAAATACCAGGAGCAGAGGTAGGAGCCGGGGGTTCGGCTCCGGAGCCGCCTCCACCATTCCTTCAAACATTTGGATCCAGGCCTTTTTTTCCCCTCTGGATCAACAACTGTCCCCTGCACTCGCCGATGATTCCCCAAAGGCTTTTTTTGGATGGCATTTCATCCCATCACTCAGGATTTACAGCATCTTCCGGAGGTGGCTTTGCCCCTTTATTCCCCCTTATCCGAGCTATCCAGGCACTTTTCAAAATTCCCGTTCCCACCCCGGTGCGGGCAGGGTTATAAATAGCTCCGCTGATTTCTTTTCCCTCCAAAATCAGGCCCTCCATCTCCTTTAATCATTTTTTTTTTTTCTGCCTCTCTCTGAATTCCCTCTAATTTCGCGACATCTGCGTGGAGAGGGAGTGCCATTTCTGACAGGCTCCTAAAAATGGAAAAAAAAAAAACAAAAACCAACGGGAAACAGGGCCAGTAATGTTCCTGCTTTGGTTGGAAGCGTGGCTGGGGCTGGGAACGGGGTGTGAGCGTGGCTGTGCTGGCACCTGGGCCCTGCTGTTCCACTCCTGACACTTTTCCCATGTCTTTGCTCTGATAAGTGCTTTATTCCCAGCCGTTGGCTGCTGGAAGCGGATCCGAGCTGTTTCCCGGAGTTGTTGGAGGTAGAGGAGGGGCTGTGGTGATGCCGAGGCGGGTCCTGAGGGTTCTCCGTGAGTGATGCACCCAAAAATTGGGTTTAAATGGAGTTTTTTACCCACCTGGAGTGCAGCGCTCAGGTAGGGCTGGAGGAGGGCTTGGAGCCCATTCCCTGGCAGGATCCCAGCCCTGGAGCAGGGATGCCCCAAGGAGGAGCTGCTGGGAGAGGAGGTGCAAGCTGCTCCTGTTTTTCGTGGAATCATGGAATGCTTTGGGTTGGAAGGGACCCTAAAATCCATCTCATTCCAACCCCTGCCACGGTCAGGGACAGCTTCCACTATCCCAGCTTATTCCAACCTGGCCTTGGACACTTCCAGGGATGGGGCTGCCACAGCTTCTGTGGGAAATCCATTCCAGAGTCTCCCCACACTCACAGGGAGGAATTTCATCCCAAAATCCCATCTAAATCCACCCTTTAGGAGCCTAAAGCCATTGCCCGCCATGCCCTATCCAAGTCCCTCTCTCCAGGTCTCTTTTTGGCCCCGTTTTTGGCACAAATGTGGGAAAGGCTGGGGCATCCAACCCGTGGATGAAACCTTCGGAGCCACCAGGAGGTTAAAACGCAGGCTCTGCCTCTCTGAGCTTGTGGAACCTCTGGCATCTTCCGGGGGAGCCTCTCAGGGATGTGGATCCCAAGATCCTCCATCCCTTTATCCCTGTGCCGTGGCCTGGGCTGGGAGCTGCTCGGAGCTGGGCTGTCCCTGCCATCCTGCAGCACATTCCCAGGATTCAGGTCCCCGCTGGCCTCGGCCGAGGGATTAACAGCGTCTGGAGCGAGCTCAGCGGGCAGGATTCCACCCTGATCCCGACACTCCTCCCTCCAGAGGCTCTTATCCCTCTCTGCCTGCCAGGGAAGGAGGCTGGAGCAGCAGCCTGTGCCATTCCAGGGGCTGGGAGGAGGTGACGCTGGAGGAGCCCACGCGGAGCCACCGCCCCACTCTGGGATTCTGGGATCGCCCAGCTCTGCTCCCCGCTGCAGCATTCAGCGCCTCCGTTAATGGAATCTCGGGATCACTGAGGGTGGAAAAGAGCTCCAGGATCACCAAATCCAACCTTTTTCCCATCTCCACCCTGTCCCCAGTCCAGGGCACCGAGTGCCACGTCCAGGCCTTCCCTGGACACCTCCGGGGATGGCGACTTCAAATTCCCTGGGCAGTTCCAATGCCTGACCACCCTTTCTGTGAAGAAATTCTTCCTGAAATCCAACCTAAATGGATTAAAACCACCATCCCTGGGGGATGGATGCATTTCCATCCCTGGAAAAGTCCCTGCAGAGACTTCTGGCCTAGCTCACCCCAGGATCAGCCCAGGAAGTGCAGGGAATTTTAAAAATGAAAACTTGGGGCTTTGGCTCAGAAAAGGTTAAAAAATCGATCACATCAATGAAACCACCTCTGATCCAAAACACACTTGGAGAGGGTTGGAATGCACTGGATTCCCTGGAGCAGATGGACGAGGCTGGATTCCCCAGAGCAGATGGAATACACTGGATTCCCTGGAGCGTACGGAGTGCCGCCGATTAATTGTTTGCAAAGCTCCCTGAGACGCCGGGAGGAGTGAAAGGCAGAATTATGGAGATCCATACGTTGCATAATGAAATCCATAAGTATTCCCAAATAAATGCCAGTAATCCAGTTAGTGCTCGCATGACTTTGTCACATCCTAAATTTACCAGCTGTCTCCTTTCTCCACGCCTGCTGCTCGTGGCGTGCGCTAAATCTTAATTCCCACTTAATTGCCTGGAGTTTATTTCCCTGGAAAAGTGGGGTTGTTCTCCCTGACACACGGACAGGGCCTGGTCTCATCACTCTGCTCCTCCTGCCCTAAGTGCTGCCGTAAATTTTTTTTTCCAGGACAAGAGACGCCATCCTGGGGACCGGGGTGAGAATAAAGCTGGATGCTTCCCGATGAAACAGAATTATGGGATGGTTTGGGCTGGAAGGGACCTTAAGGATGATCCTGTTCTTGTGGGCTCATGATGGGATGGAGGGAACAGTGATGCAAGAGGAGCTGTTTAATTCCTCCCACCTCGGAGCATCCCCAGCCTCCTCCTCCAGCTGGGATGAATCCAGGAACCTGGGATCGTGGAAGGTGTCCCTGCCACGGCAGGGGTGGGATGGAATGGGCTTTAAGGTCCTTCCAACCCAACCATTCCATGATTCCATGATTTCAGTGTGCTTCGCTATCCGAGCTGAGCTCTGGGAGGGTGTTTGGGTGAAGACTGGGATCGGGAAGAGCCAGAGCGGGAAAAAGCCGGGACGGTTTATGGCTTTTGAGACCCCATTTTGGGTCAGGGCAGAGAGGCCTGGAATATTTTATTTATTAATTTTTTGCCAAGCTGACTCACTCTCCTCGGAGGATGAGCGGGCAAGTGGTCAAACTGGCAAGAGGAGCTGGCAGGAGGCAGGGAAAAATCCCAACCAACCAGATTCCCGGAAATCTTTGCGGATCTCCTGCGATTTGGCCGGAGCTGCCGGGGGTAGGGATAATACCCGGGCCTGGTTCCTAATGCCAAGTTTATCAGCTCCAGCTAATCTATAAGAAGCTGGAATCAACTGATTTGCAAGGAAGAACTTGGCTTTTTAGGAATTCCAACAGCGACTCTGGGCTGGCTTGGAGCGAGCAAGGAGTCGATCCAAGGGTTCTGCTGCAAACCCGATGCTGGGGGCCAGTTTGGCCAAAAAAGGGGTGAACTCCAGGGAAAATCCTCAGGGATTCAGGAAGGAAGGAAGCAAAATTCAAACCAGGTGAGGCTTGAGAGGTGTTTTGGTTCCAGGAAAGCTTTGGCAGGAGAACAAGTGGGACAAAGTGCTTTAAAATGAGGCTGGAAGTTAGAGCGAGTTCCCAGAACCCCGGAAAGGTTTCTGAGCTGGAAGCGCGACACCTGGAATTGCCAGGATGGCACCTGGAGCCACAGGAAACCTGGATCACTGCTGAGTCCTTCTCCTTCCATTTGAATCCATCCAGGTGAGGGATTTGCCACCTTTATTCCTATTTTTCCTGCATTTTTGTAAGGAAAACACATTCCAATAAAAACCAGGCAGCAGACTCTGAGCAAACTCACATCTGGGGTCAAAGGGAGCTCCGTGCTGAACACGGGAAAATCCACATTATTGGGAATATTAAAAGCATCCTATAGGTGGGATTTCTGGGAAGGAAGGCCTCTTTCCCAAAATTCATGTGGCAGCTCCTGCTGCTGTTTTCCAAGCAAACTTCTCGCTTCCCTGATGCCCCCCTGAGCTCAAAGCCTGGCTGAGGGATCGCTGACAGGGAAGGATGAAATTCCCGCTTTGTTCTGGATGGAAAAGAGCTGGAATTCAGCTCTCCTCTGTCCCACACCCAGAGCTCTCCCAGCTGCTCCACAGGAGGCCACACGAGGCTGCAACAAGTCCCGAACCTTTTCCACCATATCAAAGGATCCCACGGTCCCTGTTCTCACGGAAAACCTGGAAATGGGCCCGTTTTCCACGGGCTTCACTGGGAGTGGTGAGGATGGAGTTAAGCTGGCAGTGAGCTCATCCCTAATGAACAGCCTCAAGTTTTCCTCAGGGGCCGGGCTGGCTCCATCGGATCCACTTTGTCTCCAGGTCAATACCTCATCAGGCAGCTTTGGGGTTGTTTTTTTTTCCCTTTAAATGCATCTTTATCTTCCTGGAGGAGGGAATGTTTTTCCCTCCCTCCATTACAGGGCTTCATGTATTTTTCAAATGGCAAAATTCAATTAAAACACACACCGGCTGCAAGGAAATACTTCAGGAAAAATTCAGAGAGAGCATTTGCAGGGTGTTTGAGACTCGCTCGGGGTCAGGAGAGCCTCGGGATGCACCTCGTCCTGGGAAGGGATGGCTGGATGAGGGAGGAGAAGATTTCCGGTGCAGCCTCCCCATGTGGAAAAGCCAGGCTGGAGTGAGCCTGGGAAGGGATGGCTGGATCAGGTGAGGAGATTTCGGTCCAGCCTCCCCAGCGTGAATCCCTCTGCGGCTGTGTGGGCTCCACAGGGGTTGTTTTCCCATCCCTCTGGCACAGCGGGGAGCAGGATCCAGCCCTAATTGCATCCACAGAGGAACACGGAGCCAAAATCCCCAAGCGATCCGTGCCGGTACCAAGCCAGAGCCCTGGGAGAGGGGAATGCTGCTGCAGCCCCCTCCCGAGGATATCAGATCGCTCCGGGATGGGCAGGGAGAGGCGATCCCAGATCCCAGGGACTGATCCCTGCAACAGCCCCGGGAGGCTCTGCCTGCTCTGGGAGGCCTCTCCTGCCAGGAGGGGAGGCTTGGCTGGGCTCCGTGCTCTCCAAGACGGGACAAATTGGGACTGAATTATTAATAACCACTGCAGACTGTCTGCTTTCCACCTCTGCGGGAGCCTCTCTGATTTAGGGCACAGCTGCAGTGCCCATCCTGCCTCCCGTTCCCATTCCAGGGGTTTCGCCGGGCACCGCATCCCGCATCCAGCGCCTCTCCAGAGGCTCGGGATAAGCAGAGCCCGGAGCCTGGCTCTGTCTAGACACCGCCCCGAGGGAGCGGGGAGATGGCAGCAATTAACAACCTGTTTGTTATTTTCCCTATCTGGCGTTTATTGCCCCGATAAAACCCGCTCCTAATTCCAGCTTGGCTCTTCCCACAGCTCTCCCGGCTTCCTTGTTATTGCACCAGGCTCGCCTTGAGTGATTTGTGCAGGCAGCAACGCGGCGCTGGTCCTCAGGGGGTGGAATATTAGACACACCAATTAGCTGGCTGTGGATAAATTCCCATTTACCTGCTCAGCGCAGGCATTTTTTCCCAGCCTGCTCCTTCCGTCTGCTTTTCCCTCCATCCCCGCCATCGCTGGAATTCTCAATCAAGGGGGGAAAAAAGCTGCTTGAAGTGACCTCTGACGTGACGTAATGCAGCCCCGAACGTCTGCTCAGGCTCCTTGCAGCCAGACACGGAGCAGGTGCTGTGCATAGCAAAGAGAGAGCCAGACTGGGCAGCTCCAGATGGAGATTTCGGGATGGGTGGATGGATGGATGGATGGATGGATGGATCAGCCCTGCCTGGGCTCTGAGCAGCGGGAGGAGGAGCACGGAAGCTCCCAGCAGCGGGAGGGAAGGTTGGGATAGGCTGGGATGGCATGGGACAGAGGGAATGGTGATGGTATGCTCTGAAAAAATGGCTCTGGAAGTCGCATTTCAAGGCAATTAAGGGGAAAAAAAAAATACTTAAACATTTTAATCCTAGAAAAATCCCCTCAGTGTGTTCGTTGCTGGCCAAAAAAGCAAATTACAGAGAAGCACGGAAAATGTGTGGTCAAAAACCTGAATCCAAGTTTCCCTGTAGTTTCACACCGGGAAATGTCATGTTAATGGGGGGAAATCATTCCCAAGCCAGCTTGGGAATGCTTGGGAGAGCTTGGGAAGAGCAGGTGCCTGTAGCCCAGCTGGGACATGGAGTCTCCCAAATTCACGGAGACAGGGCTGGAGCCAGTTCCCCTTGAGCTCATTGCTCCAGGCACTTGTGCCAGAGCCTTCCCTACCTTTATATGTTTGGAGTTACAAAAGGAGAGCGAATTCACCAAGGAATCTTTGGCCATTTTACATGGAAATTCCGTTTTTTAATTTGAGGAAGGGGAAAAGGAGTATCCCAGGCTGTGTCCTTGCGTCCAGTGCCTTGCCTCGGAGTGGATAAAAGGAGTTTTGCTGGAAAAGTGAATTCACAACACAGAAAGGTGCAAAGCCTTGGTGCCTCAGGGGACAAGGATGGGTCATGTCCCCAAAATTCTGGGAGAAACAGCTCAAACCACGTCCCTGAGCTGGCTCCTTCCCAGTGGAGAAAGATGAGAGCATCAAAGGGCTGTAAGGCCATGATCCTCTCCAGCTCACCTTATTCCCCCCATCCCAAAAAGCTGCTCCCATTTCCATATTTTATCCCTGTTTTTGCTAAACAACAACAACAACAACAACAACAACAACAACAACAACAACAACAACAACAACAACAACAACAACAACAACAACAACAAAAAAGCAGGAGGAGCTGGTACCCGGAGGCACATCTGGCACTGCCAGCCAGGACCTTCCCAGCATTTCTCCGGCCAAGGAACACATGGAATAAGCATGGCCGGGCAGATTCCTGCATTTCCCTCCTGGTGAGTTCCCTTTTTTAACTTTGTGCCCCCCAGCAAGGGCAAAGCTGATGGGCTTTGCAGGGAGATGATGGCCTGGATGTGATTCACAGCTGGCAGGAAAATCAACATCTGGAGAGGGAGCCTCATCCCCTGCCATCTGTCACTGGGAATGGAGCTCCGCAGGAGGCAGGTGCGGGGCACAGCCAGGCAGGACCTGCCCATCCCGGTGTAAAACACCGGGATTTGCCTCGGGAAAGGGTGGCTTTGAGGCCACGGTCCCACCTGGGGTTTGGCCTCTCTCCAGAGTGGTCACTTTGTCACCCAGAACGAGCAGTGCTGGGACAGGGAGTCATTCCCAGGACACAGCCAGGCTGAGGGACAAAAGGTGAAGGATCCCGTGGACCATCTCCATCCCATCCTGGCCTCCATCACCAGGAGGCTCCCAAAACATCCCATTGCTCCTGGCTGGGCTCAGGATGGAGACAGGGATGGAATCCTCAAAGGCAAACGTGCCAAACGCAGCACAGGCAGAGAAGCTGAGGCAGGCAAGGGGAGCTTAGGGAGCCTCTGCTCTGCCTCCAGGGAATCGCTCAAATCCTCTGAGGAGCCACCAGCACACCCCAGCCTCTCAGGAATCATCAGAGGCTTTTTTTTTTCTACAGCCAAGGGAAGAGAATTTGGGGAATTCAGATAAAAAACTCCAGGTGAGGGAAGTGCTGACAGAAAAGCAAAGCTGAGCTCCTGAATTTCAGTTCCATTTGGATGCCTAAAAAGAAGGAGTTAAACCAAACTCCAAAGCAAACCACACCAGAACCACAAGGAAAAGTCTTTTTTTCCTTTCCTGACCCATCACCCCCTTCGGGTTTTGGCTGAAACTCTTTGGCAGCTTCTCAAGTTTTGGTCACCTCAAGCAAAACCGACTTCTGGCAACTGAACTTTCCAGGCAATTTTCTTTTTCCCTTGCTGTTCGAGGCACAAAAGTCCGAAAGACACAGCAAAATGTTGTCCCTCCCCTTCACCTGGTGATGCTGAGGGATGATCCATGAACTTGCTCTGTTTTAACATAACGGCAGAACCCACCTGGGAAGTTTTCCCTGCTGGAAGGGACATCCAGCCCCAAAATGGTTGGACACAGCCAGACAAATGCAGGACACAGCAGCAACATCGCCATCCCCCACTACCATGTTCCCTCCCATGTTTGTTCACCAGCAACGCCCAGGAATGATGAGAAAATGCAAACAGTGAGTGTTTTGGAAATTTCTTGTAATTTTAAGCCCGGTCTGGGGCACAAATCACTCAATCCCCTCACCCTCTGCAGCCCTGCGGGGTTCAGGCAGGAGGGAGAGGGGCTGGAGGCGTCTCCAGGACTCTGTGACTCCTCTGTGGGGCAAGTGGTAGCCCCAGCCTTGATGACTGTGAGGAGAAAAAGAATAAATCCTCCCCGTTGCCACAGCAACGAGCATTTCCTGCCTCAAACTGCAGACCCCACCCAGGACGAGCCACTTCCCTCATCCCAGCTGCCTCTATGGGTTTAGCCCATGTTTTTCTGAGCACCCAGGAGCCTCAAAGCTAAAAAGTCCCACTTCCCCTGAGGCAGCTCGGCCTGTCCCTGAGCTGCTGGGGCCCTGCTCGGCCCCACTGGGCCCTGCCCCTCAGCTGGCGGGTGCTGCTCACCCCGAGCTCGCTGTGGGCTGCCCTGGGTGGGATGGGGACCTGCGGGGTGCCCTGAGTGTCCCCAAACCCCGCTGCGCCCCCAGGCCAGCGGCCGGCCCCGGCCTGCAGGGCTGAGCTGCCTTCGAGGCAAAGCCCGTGAAAATCTCCGCTGGAGCAGCCAATGGCACAACAGGGGAAGGGCCTGGGAGCCCGGCCCTGCCGGGAGAGAATCCTGGCTTTTAATTATTTCAGCTTCACCTCCGTGCTACGGGGATGAGGGACAGATCCGACAGGGACACGGCCGGGAACGGTGGGGAGGCTCAGCCCCATCCCCACGGATCTCACTCAGGAGCTAGAAGGCTCTCAGCCCTCTCCCCGTGGAAAAGGGCCTCATCCCTGGCTCTCACCTCTGCCACCACTTCCCTGGAGGGTTCATCCCCAGGAATGGTTGGGAAGATTTGCCCCTGCCAGGGCTCCTTGGAGGTCCGCAGGGATCTCCTGCTGCTGGATGGGGCCCAACTTCCCTCCTGACAGTGGGGACGGCCACCATGTCCAGCCTGGAGCCCACGAAGTTCTTTCTTTTCCATAAGGAACAGGGTCCTGGGGAAGTGCTGGTTCAGGGCAGTGCCATGGAGCCACCACGGCTCACGGGGACACTTGGCGGCACTGCCCCAGCCTGAGGCCAAGCTGGGAAAACCAACAGCCCCCAGATAACATTCCATCCCCCACACAGGGATGGGATGGGACGGATTCGGGATGCGGTGGCAGCGAGGCTCTGCTGTCCCAGTTGGAAGCTGCCGACCGTGGAAAAGGGGGACTGGAGAGGGGCTAAAATTGAAAAGTAGGTCCCATGGGATGCTGGGCTGAGCACCGGACATGGCCGCCGCAGGGTTTTAGGGTGCTCAGCACCCTGAGGAATTGGGACTTTCTTAGTCACAAGTTTAAAGGGATAATCAGTCGGATCCATGGGTTAAATCCCCCTGGGATTTTCAGGGGGGAAATTTGCTTAGCAGGGTCTACGGTCAAATCCTTTAATTTCCTGGATTAGGAAGTCAGGACAGCTTGGCATTTGTCCTGCGGGGAGGAGGTGACAGAAACCTCATTGCCTGGGGCTTTTCAAACCAACCGCAAGAGCACGGAGGGCCTGGCATAGCCCAGCCCATTTCCTGCACTTCCCAGCATCCCAAACTCGGGGAGAAGGAAAATCAGCAAGGAAAATACTCAATATTTTGGCTCAGTCTGTGTTTTCCTCTTGGTTGTGCTTTTACCTCTCCCTAGGGAGGAAAGGGTTTGGGAAGGGACAAGGACAAGGTGTTGGAGATGTTGCTGAAGCGAAGAGGGTGGGAGCAACCAGGAAACCCAAAACAGGAGCTGGGAGGAGGAAAAAGCACAGGGAGACCTCTCTCACGAGATGGGAAAGCAGCAGAGCTGAAGCTGAGAGACCCCAGCCCTGCCCCTTGGCTCTTCTCCACGATCAAAACTTCGGGATGGAGCATCCCCGGGACACGGCAGGGACATGGCAGGGAGGGGCTGGGGGGCCACAGATGCCCTCGGGCCTGGCTGTGGGATTGGGTGCTCTCAGGAGCCTCCCTGGACTCCAGGGAGAGTGAGGATGAGGATGGAGAGCGAGGGGAGGGATCTTTCCTTCCCTAGCCAGGAACAGCAACGCTGCAGCTTCTGCTCTTTGAGTAGGAAAAGCAGCAGAAAGGGAAAGCAGGGGTTGGCTGTGCGTTCTTGTTGCTGTATTTTGCTTTTTTCCCCTGTCTGATGAAGGGCAGGGGGCTCCACCCTAAAGCAACGGGAAGAGGCTTCATCATTGTGGGCAGGGCGGGCAGGAGGTTCTGGGTCACTGGGGGATGTTCAAGGGCTCCGGGGACTGGGATCGCCCCGATCCCCTCCCGGCAAGCGCCGTCCCCGCGGGACAGCAGCGCTGAGCCGGTAAAAGGCTTGGATTCAAACGCAGGAGGATGATCCGGACTGCGATGGGCGGCGGTGCGGTGCCAGGGAGGAGGAGGAGGAGAAAGAGGAGGAGGAAGAGGAGGAGGAAGAGGAGCGGGCAACCTCCGCTTGTCCCCAGCGCTGCCCCTCTCCAGCCCAGCTCTCTGGGGCAGCCCTCTCCCTCCTGCCAGGAGTGAATCCCCTCCCGTCCTGCGCCCTCGCCGCCAGCCAGGGCCATCCATCCCTGTCCCCGTCCATCTGCTGTGACCGCTGGCACAGCCCTGCACCGCTCCCCATCCCGGCTGCTTCCTCCCGCATCCCAAATCCCCTTGCCTGCTCCATTTTCCGGCAAAACCGGCCCTTCCCGCTGTGCTTTGCCGCGGGCCCGTCACGACACACACCACAGGGATTTGGGAGATCCTCCCTGGCGAGCACAGGAAGCAGGACAGAGCCAGCTGGGACCGGGGAGGATCCAAGGGGCTGGGAATCTGTGCTCTGCCTGTGCCATTGCAGCACAGCCCAGCGAAGCTAGGAATGGTTACAGGAGTGTTTGTCGCACACCTGGGCTGCTGCCGTGGGGTGTTTGGGCTCATGTTCACTCAGCAGAGACAGATGGGGATGGGAATTGCTGAACTGGGATCACTGCTGGTGGCTGAGGGATGGGAGCGCAATGAAAACCAAAACCCCGCTGAGCTGCTGTCCCAGAAGCTACAAAAGACCCTGCTGAGGTTTTTCCAGCTGGATTAACTTGTAAAGCATCATTCCTACGAAAAGCACTCCATTTTCCAGCCTGTCCATGCCTGTGGATGGATGCACCCATGGTGGGCTGGCAGTTGGGCGCACACCAAGCTGGCCCAGCCCAGAGTTTGCTCCTGACTTTTGACACGGCCACAAAAGGGCTTAGGGCTGCAAATCCCGTCTGAGCAGGAAGTTATTAAGTTGGCATTGCGGGAGCACGTAAACACTCATGGTGCCGGCATCACATCCCGCGGGAGCCGGCCATGGGCAGGGATGGAGTGCTCTGGGCCGGCAGCCGGGATCTGCTGATCCCTGGGTGGCCTGGACTGGAGGTGGAAATGTGCCTGGCCGTGAGTCAGAGGTGCTCTTGTCATCCCGGCTGACAGGGACACACCACCAGCAGGAACAACAGCTGATCCTAATCTTATCCCTGACCCCTGTCCGCACGGGCAGGAGCAGGGAGGGAGGGAATGCTTGGCTCTGGCAGCAGCAGAGCCTGTTGGAGGCTCCCAGACCAGGCTTTGCTCCTCTTGGATTGCACAGGGAATGTTTGGGAGAGAGGGTTTGGAAGAACAAGGAAAAGGTGCTGTGAGGAGAATCACCTCCTGCCCCAGCTGCACACGGCCTTTGAGTCACCTCCATCCATGCCCTCTGTGCTTTCCTCCGTCTCTGTATCCCTCAAGGAAAGGATGGAGATGGGAAGGGATGGAGGGAGCACGTTCACCCTACATGAGACCTGGTGGTGCCAGGTGTTGCCCCCAGTGACCCCATCAGTCCCCAGCTCACGGGCTGAGGTGACTCCTGCAAATCCCACGCTCCAGCTGCCTGCCAGGGCCTCGCAGAGAGCAGCAGCATTTCTCCAAAGGGCCACGAGGAGAGAAAATCCTCCCTGGACCCAGAGCTGCCCAGAGAGGGGCTGTGGGAGACCCTGAGCCACCTGGGCACCAGCTCAGCCCCATCCCTGCAGCCAGTTCAGCTCTGCCCCATCCTGCCTTTGGCTGTCCCTGCTGTCCTCACCCAAGGAACGGGACACAAAACCCTTTTGGTGCCCTTAACCCCCACCCGTCCTCCTCCTCCTCCCTCTGCACCCGCAGCAGGGGCCCCTCGGGCAGCACGGGGCGGGATTAGGGCGACAGTAACGCGGGAGCCCTGCAGCCAGGCCCCCCCGGCACCCGAAAAGCAGCAGAAACCCGAAATCAAAGGCGGCCAGACAATGCAGAGCTGCGGGCTCAGGCCTGGCAGAGCATTAAGCAGCAGCATTAGCGGGGCTGGCAGCGCCGGTGGGGACATTACCGAGCACGGCTGCAGCAGCTCGGCTTTTCTCTGGCTTCTGCCTCGCCTGTGTTTCCTTTTTTCTCCAGAAAATACCTGCTTGGCTCTAACAGCCTCCTGCACTTTGCTGCTCGGCTCTCGGGGGCTTTTCCTGCCTGCCCGCTCCTCATCCAACGTCAGCCGCGGCCAAGGCTTCACCCTCGCTGCAGCATCCTGAGGGAGCATCCCAAACATTCCCCTTCACCCCTCCTCGCTGCGGTGGTCTTTATTTGCCTCCTTTTCCTATTTTCCTCCAGTTTCCATTTTCCTATTTTCCTCCAGTTTCCCTCTCTGAAGCTGACACCGTGCTAATTTGTGGCCCGGCTCCTCCTGAGACTGTGGAGTTTAATTATATTTTTCTCCTGGTTGGTGGATGGCTGGGCTATAATTATGCCAGGAGGAGCATTACTTAGGACTAACCTGGGAGCAGCATTACCTCTGGGAGCCAGGGCACTGGCTGCTCCCAGGAATTCTCGTTTAAGGTGCTGCTCCCCGGGAAGCTTGTGCTGGAGAGGAGCGGAGTGTTTCCCATCCCTGGGGCTCATCCCCAACACCATGGATGGTCCCTCCTCTCATAACCAGCCCAGCCATGAATAACGAAACTTTGAGCTGTGGTAGCAGGAGAAAACCCTGGAGAGATTTAGGGTCTGTCTGCTTTGCTTTGAAACTCCCGTCATCCATCCTGGAGAGCTGGAGTGGGCCCTGAGCTTCCCCCCTGACATTCCCTGTGCATCCATCCCCCAGAGCAGGTGGCTGTGCCAAAAACCAGGGGGGTGGGATGAGCTTCCTGGCCCACCTCTGGTGCCTGGATATTTTATTTTAGTGGATCATGACACGCCAGTCCCTACAGATAATTGGCCTGAGGTATCAATTAGCACTAATGAGATGGGAGTCGGGGTGTCCAGCGCACCCTTCATCCTTGCAGGGTGGCAGCACAAGGAGTGGTGGCTCTTGGCTGACTTGAGAGGGAATGAAGGATCCCAGAGCACCCGGAGAACACCCTGAACATTCATTTTAAACAGGCTGGAAAAGGACTCCCTCCGTGTCTCCCTCTGAAAACTGATCATGGAACCCTGGAATGGGAAGGGACCTCAAAGCTCATCCAGTTCCACCCCTGCCGTGGGCAGGGACACCTTCCCTGTCCCAGCTTGCTCCAAACTTTCTCCTGGCCTCGAACACGTCCAGGGATGGGCCAGCTGATACCAACAGGAGCTCCTCAGCCCTCACCCAGATCCCTTCTCCCCCGTTCACTTCACCTGAACAATTCCAGCCAATCAGCAGGAACAAAGCCTTCTCCCTTTTAATCACAGCAAAGAAAATTCAGGAGAATCTCCCCTCCACCCTAAAAGCTGTTCCTTGAACAAGCAGACATCCTTGTGCTCCATCCAGGCTCCAAGAACTTTAGGAAAGCAATTTACTTGTCTCCAGCACGCTGTGTTTTTAGCCTACTTTCCTCAGGAAACGGGGCTCACTCCTGTGATTGTGCTGTTTATATATCTATATGCCATCACTCCCACACTAATAACTTTTGAACGTGTTGGCCAATTCCAACCCAATCTGACAGAGCGGCAGAGTTTTCAAAAATACTGAATTCTTACAAATTTAATGAAAGCCGTGGGTGGGCACATATTTTTTTTTTTTTTCCCCCACCGAGGGAAAAGGCTGCAGAGTGAACTCAGGATGATTAGACGGGAAAGAATACACACACATACGCACGCACGCACAGCCACACCAGTGCTCTGTAAAACCCCCCAGATGCTGGGAAGTCAGGGTTTTTGTTGGCAGTAGAGCAAGGATATTGCTCCCCCGAGCCCCAAAACCTCAGGAATGAGCACCAGGATTCTCCCCCGGTTCTGTTTCGTGGTGTTTGGATGATGCAGTTTGGTGTGGGCACTGCAGGGGAGGGTTCCTTCATCAGGAAGCTTTAAATTAATTGGACTAATTATGAGAAAGCCTTTCCAGCTGGATCTAGGTGTGTAAAACCTTGCTCTGCTCTGGTTCTGCAGGCTCAGGGACTCTGCCAAAACCCTCACAAGGGGGGAGAGCTGCGGGATTGGAGGTTTCAGACAAAGCGGTTTAAGGCGAAAGAGCTGAGATGTCCATGGGATATTGGGAAGGATCCCACAGCACACTAGAGCTCCACACTTCCAGGATTCCAGTCTTTCGAGGCATTCCCATCCCCACATCACAGGGAAAGATCTGGTCTTTGCTCTGCTCTGCAGTGTTTCCTACCTGCCATTCTAGTGGGGTTTCTGATTTTTTTCCAACCATCGGCTCGAAAACATCATCAAGCCCAAATGTGCTCCCCAGGCAGGCCCGGGAGGCTCATTCATATTGCAGATAAGCCCTTGGCAGACGTGCTGATAAAGATTTCAAGTGTGACTCCGCATACAAATATCCCAGACCCAGCAATTAATCCGGCACAGGAGGCTCAGGAGGTACCTGGGTTTCTCCCCTAACCCCAGCCCTTTTTCCCAGCCTGGCTGCTAAATACAGCTCTTGCTCAGAAAACAGAAAGGAATGCCATGCTCTAATAAACCATCCCAAAATGTGATACAAAGAGCCCAGAATTCTCTAGCGGAGCTTTTCCACTGGTCTGGGAGCTTCCTGCAAGGCACACAGCTCCAGGTGCCTTTTGGGAGCCAGCTACAGGGTGCTTGAGCTGGCCCTGCTGGGAGCTGGGACCTTATTTCAACCTAAATTAGACATGGCTCATTTTCCCCTTCGCTGCCGCTGGTTTTCGGCCGGATGAGATCCCAGCTCTGGATCACTGAGCAGTGCCATGAGGGCTACAGTCTGCACAGGGAGGAGGGGGATCACTGGGCACCCAGGCCTGCTGTTTTCCAGCAGAGCCTCAGCCAGGGCAAACCCTCACCAGGCATCAGCTGCAGCCACATATTTGACTGCTTTTCCACACAAAATCCATTTTTGGGAGCAGAAATAGCTGGGAAGGCTCCCAGCACAGGCCAGCCCTGGGATGGTTCCTCCTGGCTGTCAGTCAGAGGATGTGGGCAATCTCAGGAGCTCCTCTGCTCAGGGTGTCACCCTGCTTATCCAGGGGGAGAGGGAAAAATGGGATAAATAACCCAAAATTCCCTGAGTGACAGCTCTCAGCCTGGGAACCCCACACGTGCAGTCCCACCGTGGTGCCACCGTGCCCTGCCCGGGCTGCAGAGCTCTGGTGACCCTGGGTGGCCTCCCTGCCTCCCTTGGGGAGCTCATGCATCCCCAGCCCACCAGGAGTTACCAGAGGGATAACTGGGCTCGGATCCACCCCGTTTGGAGCAGCACCCTGAGGCTCGCGCAAGCCCGAGGCTGCTGCTCCCGCTGTGGGGTCCAGGCAGCAGCAAGGCCACCACGAGCTGCTTTCCTCCAGCAGCACCCCTACCACAACCAAAACTCTCACCCTATTTATCCCAAATCACCGGGGCAGGATCCCAGCCCGGACACGACCTCAGGATGGACAGGAACCTCCTTACCTGGACGCCGCGATCTCCGCTTTCTGCTTGGCGATGGTGGCCGCCCGCTCGGCCGCCTCCACGGCCCGATCCACCTTCTCCCGGATCTTGCTGGCGCGCAGCGGGATGAGGTTCTTCCTCTTGCCACTGACCAGGATGTTCTGCTTGTACTTGCCCTCCTCCTTGGTGCCGTCGGGGAAGGTCATGCAGCCGTAGCCGTGGCGCTTGTTGTTGGCCCACTCGCCCTCATACTTGAGCCCGTCCGAGCGCTGGCTCACGCCCGAGCCCGAGCGCTTGTCGTTCTTCCACTCGCCCACGTAGATCTCAGTGGTGGTGGCGTCGATGTCGTCTTCGATGACCGAGAGCTCGGCCTCGCCCTCGCCCAGGCTGATGGTGGAGTTGATGTCGCTGGCGGTGGAGCTGACCGTGCTCATGCCGGCCTCGCTCCGGAACGAGCTCTGCTTGCTCCGCTGGCTGGCCAAGGAGCTCTTGGACTCGGACTTGCGGAGCTTGAGCCCGCTCAGCAGCGAGCGCCGGAAGATGCCCTTCTTCTTGCTCTTGAGGATCTCGGCGTCGCTGTGGGCCATGAGGACGAAGCCGCCGCGGGACACGGCCGGGCTGCCGGCCACGGCGGGCGAGGCGTCAGGGTGCAGCGCCGTGCCGTTGGTGTGCTCGCTGCGCAGGGAGTTGATGGACGTCCTCAGGGGTGACCTGATGACCGCAGCCATGCCGTAGGGAACGCTCTGCCGGACGCCGTAACCCTGGCGCATCCCTCCGACCCACTGGCCCTGGTAGGTCCCTGCGGAGAGGAGACAAAAGCAAACAGGGGGGTCGTGGCGTCAAACTCCTCTGGGAGCCCTTGGCAGCTCTGGATGCCAGGCCCGTCTCGGTGACGAGGGTTGTGGTGTCACTTGTGGAGGGGAAATCGGGCGGGTTGTGGGATTGCGCTCCAGCTGCAGCACAGGAATGTTAGAAACCAGCCCAGGCAGCGAGGAACTGCCCCTTGGATCAATCCCTAAGCTGAAAGGGAAGGGAGCAGGGGCAGGGAATGGGGGAATGGTTATCCCAGAGCACACTCCGATCCTATCCGTGCTGCTGGCAGCGATGGTGTCTCACAGAGGATGGATAATGTGTAACAATACATTTATTTATACGCACAGTGCCTTCATCCCGTGTGCTGCGGAAGGAAGCAGCTCTACAGAAATCAAGGCCTCACGGGGAGAGATCCATGTGGATATTCCCCTTGGAAAGGTGCCCCTGTTGGAGCTCCTGCATTTGCGTGGGCACTTCCTGGAGTTTCTTAACTGGTTGTGAGTGGCACGAGACACACACAGGGCTCCACCAAGGAACCCCTCCATGCTGGGGGGCACGGCTGGCCCACAGCACCCACCCTGCGCACCGAAATGCGGGGTGGGTGGTAATCTGCTCCTGGTTCCTAATCCCATCCCCTCCTGGAGCTTGGCACCGTTCCCAGCCGGCTGAACCACAGGGCTTGTTTTTATTCTTAGGTCAGCTTAATCTTCTCCGGCCCAGCTCGAGAGGCAGGGATTCACTGCTCGCCTAAGCCCTCCTGGGGCAGAGCGAGGAGCCCGAGGATGGCTCCGAGTGCTGGAATGCTGTGAGCGGTCCCAGGCCCGGGATGGGAAGAGCTGGGATGGGCACAGGCAGCGCCTCGCACATTGGGGCCTCCCTTTGTGCCAGCCCTGCTCCCACACGCCAAGGGACTCTTAAAATAGACCTGCTGAAATGGTGAACCCTGTGTGGATGGAGCCAATCCTACCCCCAGGACTCCCTCAGGAATTTCCATGCCTGGTTCTGGGGCTCGGAGGAAGCTCTGGAGAGGGGTCTGGGCTGGAGCAGCTCATGCTGAGCACAGGAACTGCTTCCTGAGAGCGTGAAACCAGCATTGGGGTGTATTTTGGGGTGCATTTTGGGGTGCATCAGCTGTCTTTTAGCTGCCGGTGCTTTGCACAATTCCCCCAGGATTTGGGCACCCTTCCCGGTGCTCTGAGGGAAGCAACGCCCCAAGGTGTTACATTAGTGGGGTGACAGCTTTGCGCACCCCAAAAAAAGGCAGCCCCGAGCTGGGCACCCCACAGAGACTGCCCTGGAGGAGGGACGTGGAGAGGCAGGGGCAGGCGGGCGGGATTTACTGAGGGTTTATAGGATTAGCACCGGGATTAGGGCAGGCACCGGGATTAGGGCAGGCACTGGCAGGGCAGGGCGAGGGGGTGGTGACAGGGAGAGGGATGGGGGACACCCTGCAAGATGCAGCTCGGGGGACACAGCAGGCACGTCCTGTGGTGGGTTTGAGCAGTGAACCTGCCTTGTCCCCTCTGGTGTCCCCAAACCGGGAAACCACCGGTGCTGTGCACCCGCAGCTCTCCCCGTGTCCCCTGGTGGCACCCTGGGGACAGCCTGCCGCGGTGTCCCTGCATTCCCTGGGGAGCTGGCAGCACCTCTCTGCCCTTTCTGGCTCCACCCTGGAGCATCTCAGCAGGACAATGGAGCAACTGGGGGAGAGGTTCCCCCCAGCGCCCCAAGTTCCCCTGCAAAGGAGCCCCCAGGGTGGCTTGGGATGTCCTCACACCGTGCTCAGCCCCCTGATCCCGAAAGACGGATTCAGTGGATTTCAGCGAACGCCTGTGCGGGCAAGGGGACAGGGAGAACAGATCCTGCACGAGATCCATCAGAGCCCACCCTGCCCAAGTCCCGATCTCCCTTTCCCTCGGCTGAATCCCTTTGCTTGATCCCTGACCCCACGCAGGTCCCTCGACCGCCTCATCCCCCGGCAAATGTGTGGCTGGAAAAGCTCCCAGGACTGATCTGGAGCACCGTGAAGGATCACAGCCCCGTGCTGAAAGCCTGAGGGACTGGCAGAGCGCAGAACAAAGCGCTCCGGGCTGGAGCGTGATCGGCTCGAGCTCCAGCGGCAAATTGGTCCCAGCAGGTCCCAGCCACAGCCCGTGCCTGTCCCCAGCCAGGCTGAGGTGCCTGGGATGCTGCCATCCCTGCCTGCTCCCAAAGCTGCTCCTGGAATGGCACAGCTGCCGGGAGCAGCCTCGGCATCTCCTCGGTGGATTTTCCAGCCAGTCCGTCCTGCTTGTCCCCTCCCAGCACCGGGGAGCAGCTCCCAGCCACCAGCTCTGCTTTCAGGGCTGTCCTTGCTTCCCTGCTGGAGGCAGCAACGTGGATTATCCCTAAGGATTGCCCCAGTGGCCACCAAGACATCTGGGCACCTTCATGGCCTCCAGCAGATCAGAGAGCTCAGTCCTGCCTCACCCAGCAGCATTCCTTCCTTCCCCTGCCTTCATTGTGTTTTAAACCCCTTGATATCCCAGGATTTGGCCGGGAGGCTTCGGAGTCATCGGATCTGCATCGCCAAGTGTCGCCACCTCCTCCCCGAGCCCTGCTCAGCTTAACCTCTGCCCCGACGCTTGCAGAGATGTGCACAAAGCTTGATCCTCACAAGGAGCCCGGAGACTCCTGCTCCCTGCAGAGGAAACAGGATTCCGTGATATTCCGATCCCTGGGCCAGGATGGAGCGGCTGCAGCTGCTCCGGAGCTCGGGAGATGGGAAGGGAATGTGCAGTGGGAATCTGGTGGAGTGCGGACGGCAGGATGGGGCTGGGAGTGATGGAATGAGAACTTCTGCTGGAGCAGGTTCCTGGAGGGATCGGCTGAAAGGAGAATTCCAAGGATTTTTGTTCTGAGCACCTCACAGGGTCGGGGCACAGGAGGGGAAGGTGCTTCCCTCAGGATGGGAAGCAGGGAGCAATCCAAGATATTCCCGGCCACAAACTGATTGAATTGCCCAAGCCAGAGATGAGCAAAGGCCACCGTGAGGGAGGAGAATCCCTCGGGAAGAAAAGGTCCCAACCTCTTCCCTCAGCCGTGCAGGGCACTCCTATGGATGCCTCCAAGATGCCGCAAGTATCCAGCCCACTCCTGTGTGGCCCTTTTGCACCGGGCAAAAAGGACAAAGAGGGAGAGGAAAGTCTCGGACAGGGAAAGTCGAGATAGAGGTGACACCAAGAAGGGTGAGGAAGTGGCCACGTCCATGCCAAGCAGAGCTAAGGAGGGGGCACAACCTGAGGGTAGGAAAAACAACTGGAATCATCTCAAAAGATGGATTGGAGAGAATGTTCCTCCTTCAGAAATAACTGGTGAAGAGGAAGAAAGGGAATGGGCTCACGGCATGGAAACACCGAGAGAAGAAAACAGGCGATGCTGTTGGACACATTCACTGCTGTTCCTAAGCCTGAGTTTGGGGTTTTTTTGGCTCCCTCCCCCTGGAGCAGGGCTGGCTTGTTCCCAAAACTCCTGCAGGAATTGCCATTGCCTTGAGGAGCGTGCAGAGCCCCATCCTTGGCCGGAGGCAGAGGGGCTGGGAGCGGAGAGCGGGAAGTCCCTGGCCTGGGAAGCATCATTCCCGGTTCTCCAGGAGCTCATCCATCTGAGCAGGGACAAGGAGCAGCGCTTCCTCAGCACTTGGCTAAAATCCAAGCTGGGAAGAGCTGAGAGCCTGCAGGACAGCTCCTGGCGGCCCCATAACGCCAAAATCCCCCAAATCAGGGCTGGCCAGGGTGTGCACCTTGCAGCAATGGCGGGGGGGTGAGCAGGACCCTGCTCCAAGCTGGGTGCAGCCCCTGCACCTCCACATTCCCTGCTGGAAACAGGGATAAGGCAGCAGCATTCCAGCGGTTCCGCTGGGGTTTGGGAACGCTCATTACTCTCCTGTTTGCAAAGCTCTCCGTGAGGATCGGAGGCACTGCAGGAAGAGCGGCATCTTCCCGCTCATTTCCTTGGCTTTGCCGAAGAGATTTCGGGGATTTTCCTGGGGAGGGAGGAGCAATCTCCTGCTCTGGCTCATCCCTCTGGGATACAGGCGCTGTGGGGATCCAGCATTGCTCCCTCTTGCAGACAAGGCCTTTCTTCTCCATGGCTGGGAAGGGCCTGTCCCAAACTCCGGGGTTTCCTGGGCCTGGAGTCCTTTCCTGTTTATGGAGAGATGGTGAAACCCCACAACGATGCCCGGGGAAATCCAGCTTTCCCACAAATAAACATCCCAAGGAGCTCCCTGAGGGAATGCTGGAGGAATAGCTGGGTTTTGAACAACGTGGGAGGAAGCGCAGAGGGAGGATGAGGGGATGCCCACGTACATGGGGCTTCCTCTGGCTTAAGGCAGGACCATGCACTTGGATATAACGCTGGTCCATGATGTTGGAAAGAAGAAAAAAATCAGGATTTCTTGGGTGGAATGACTGCATTTTCTCTCCGCCCTCTGCCCTGCCCACACCCAAGATTTGGCATTTTGTAGCCACTGAGCCCTCTGGCCCCACTCCAGGAACACCATTAGGGAGAAGCTCTACGGCTGCTCCCAGGCTTTCCCCAAACCCACACGGCCGGTTCTGTGTCCCGCGAGATGAATCCTTTGGCAAACACAGGAGTAAAGCCCACAGGACGTTTGCACAGACCTGCCCTCTCCCAGTTCCTCATATGGAGACATCCAAGCGGGAATTTGGGATGTTGTGAAGCATTTTGAGGCCACTGGACACACACGTGTCATTAGCACAACCTGACCTCAGAAAAAAGCAAATGTTTGGAAAACATTCCTTCTCCAACCCTAATAGTGAGTTAAAAACCCAAACACAGCCACCATGGCGGGTCAATATTCCCATCAGCGACAGGGATGCAGCTTCCCAGATTTGCCTGGAAAATGGGAGCAGCAGGCTCCAAAGGGCAGGTTCTGTGTCCCATCCATGATGCCCTGGCAGATCCTCCTGGTCCAGCGACTGTGCTGGGCACAGCAGCATTCCCAACTTCCCAACTCACCTTCCCCACTCAGCAGAATCCCGGGAAGGAGGGTGGAGTGGTCCAAAGTGCCCCTCCACTCTTCCAAGCCACAGTAATTAGGTTTTACAAATTGCTGATTTATCTGGCAAAGGAGCCTTCCTGGTGTGCTCAGCCCCCCTCTTATCTCTGGCCTCTGCAGCATATTAATTAAAGATGTCCGATGGCAATAATTAGGCCGGGCTCTTGAATTCCGACCGAAGGAGGGAGTTTTACAGAGATCCCTTTCCAGCTACTCGATACCAGAAATCCCAGGAGGACTCGCACACGGATCGTCTCCGAAACGCCCATCCCGAAGGGAAGGGGTCTGGGAGAACAGGGAGGAGTGCAGGGTGCTCAGTCCTGATGGTGAGGCCATGGGGACATCCTCGCCGCCAATCCTCGGGAATCACTGGGAAAAATATGCCCCCAAATGTTCTGCCTGATTGGATGGGGCCTGCGGAGCACAGGGTCACAGAATTCCAGAATGGTTTGGATGGGAAGGGACCTTAAAGTTCCTGTTCTTCCCACCCCCTGCCATGAGCAGGGACATCTCCCACTGTCCCAGGTTGCTCCAAGCCCCATCCAACCTGGCCGTGGACACTTCCAGGGATCCAGGGGCATCCACAGCTGCTCTGGGCACCGTGTGCCAGGGCCTGCCCACCTCCCAGGGAGGAACTCCTTCCCAATATCCCATCTAAATCCACTCTCTGGCAGTGGGAAGCCATTCCCTGTGTCCTGTCCCACCATCCCTTGTTCCCAGTCCCTCTCCAGCTCTCCTGGAGCCCCTTTAGGCCCTGGTGGGGGCTCTGGGCTCTCCCTGGAGCCTTGCCTTCTCCAGGTGAGCACCCCCAGCTCTCCCAGCCTGGCTCCAGCCCTCAGAGCATCTCCGTGGCCTCCTCTGGAATTGCTCCAGGAGCTCCACGCCCTTTTCCCGTTGGGAAGCCCCAGAGCCAGACCCAGCACTGCAGGTGGGGTCTCAGAGGGGGAGAATCCCCTCCCTCACCCCAGCAGTCACTGCCTGGACATGGGGACACCCTCCCTGCCCTGTCCCTCCTGGCAGCAGCACACGGTGCCGGGCTGGGTGACTGCCGTGCCCTGCCCTGCCCCCAGCTGCCGCTCTCATCCCACCAACACTTCCCTAAATCCCACACCGGCCTGCCATGGATGGCTGGGAGATGCCACCTGCATTGCCCAGCTGGGAGGGTGGGAATCGGCGGCGCTGCCTGTGTCCAACTCCACACGGGTACGGATCCCGCCGCAAATAATCCCCACCTCCAGCCCTGCCAAGGTTTTTCCATCACCGAGCCACGCTAAAAACACAGTCAGATGCTTCTGCTGTGGCTGCTAATTTGCCAAAAATATGCTCTGGTAACTGCTTACACAGGGGAAGGAATAAAGTATGGATTTTTGA
Source organism: Dasyornis broadbenti (assembly GCA_013397935.1). NCBI lineage: Eukaryota > Metazoa > Chordata > Aves > Passeriformes > Dasyornithidae > Dasyornis > Dasyornis broadbenti. The sequence goes on along the minus strand of VZRN01005000.1, from coordinate 155,930 downwards.
GTATGCAAATCTAATCTGCAGGCACGGACACGTGATGGGTGTTAGTCATAGAGCTAATGCTGGGTGCATCCAGACACGGTGGGCACTGCCAGGGGCGCACGGAGGGCGAGGAGAAGGGGAAGGAGAGGAGGATGAAGAGGATGGAGCTGCTGTGCTCCTGCCTGGGCGCTGGGCAGGGTTAAATCTGGTTTGGGGCTCAATAAATGATAAAGAATTACAGCTCGTGCTTCTGAAAGCAGGGAGCCTCCATCTGAAGGCATCCAGCTGGGTTTGGATGAGGCTGGGAAGGAGATGGCTTTGGAAGGGGTAGGGATGGGAGCAGGGAACAGCCAGAACCTCTGCAGGAGCTGGGGGCTGCAGGAGGAGATGGATTTCTACAGCCTCACGCCTCAGCCAGGGAATCTGTCTCCTCCTCCTCCTCCTCCTCTTCCTCCTCCTCCTCCTCTGGATGCAAATAACAACAAAAGTATTTCTGGCTGAAGTACCACAGAACAGGAACTGCTCAGCCATTCTCCGTGGGGAAAAGCACCGGGAAATCACAGGTGGAGAGAATGCTCCTCTGGGCGATGTGAGCCCCATCCCAACCATGGGGAAACGCTTCTATCCTCATTGCCCGTGCCAAGGATACGCTGCAAGCAGAAGGATGAAGCCTCCTCCCTCACTGGGAAACATTAAAAAAAAAAAAAAAAAAAAAAATCTCATCTGGAAATTCATGTTTTCCAAGGCTTTTCGGATATTGGCTTCAAGGGGGAAAAACTCCGTTTGTTCTTCAGGAAAAACCAAGCCTGTCCTGAGCATCCCTCCCTCTTCTCATTGCTTGTGCATCTCCTGCTTCCCCAATCCTGTTGGGAAGCGCCTTTTCCTGCCAGAATTCAAGGAAAGGCTTCAAAGCAGAATAAAGACAATCAAATCTCGGATGGGCTCATGGCGCCTGTTGTGACCCCTCTTTAAGCTCCAGGTCCTGGAGTCAGGGAAAATCCAACTTTTAAAAGGAAACAACCAAAGAAAAGACATTTCTTGCTGTCTGTTCTGGGAGTGGGAAGGGCTGGGTTTGCCAGGCCCAGGGAAATTCAAGGAAGCATCGTTCCCTGGTGAAACGGGCCCACGGTTTTCCCAGGGCAGCAGAATCCCTGTGGATTCAGCCGCAGACTGGGGTCAAAAGCGGGATGAGGCTTCATCCCCAGGGAGGCAAACCACATTAGGATATTGCTCAGCACCTTTATTAAGGCCAAAGTGCTGCTCTCACAAAGCAGAGGGAAATCGGGCTAATGCTGATCCCCTTAATCCCCACCCAGGTTCTAATCCTGCCGCCAGCTCCGGGATCTCACCCCATTCCTCAGCACAGATCCGGGAGCAAGGGCTGATTCCCCAGCTCTCCCAGATGGGGCTGAGGGCAGCGCTGGGTTTTGGAGGCTGCAGCTCCCCCCGAGGGGTGGGAGGTGCTCCGAGGGGTGGGATGAGGCTGAGCTTTCCATAAACCAGGGGTGGGAGGCTGCCCAGGGTGGGATGAGGCAAGAGCAGGGTTTATTTACCCCCTGTGGAATAAATCGTGGAATCACAGAGTGGCTGGAGTCGGAAGGGATCTTAAAACTCATCCCATTCCACCCCTGTCTTTGGCAGGGACACCTCCCATGATCCCAGGGTGCTCCAAGCCCCGTCCAACCTGGCCCTGGACACTTCCCAACCCTTATTCATTCCGGGGAAACACCTTGCAGACCCCAAGCGATGCCCTGAGCAGGAAATAACACCTTTGGAGTGACCATCTCCTTGTGAAAATCAGCAAAATGAGGGGCCTCGCTCTGGCTGTTCACTCATTCATGAAAATTCATGATGCTCTGCTGTGTGCTGAGAGCAAGTGGAACCTCTTCAGGGAATAATGTTGGGAAAGGAGTGGCTGTTCTTAGGGAATCCTCACGCGCCCGCTGCAATTTTTAAGGATTTTTGACTCAAAGGCCAGAATCCGTCTTTGAAAATCCAATATCAACCCCCAAAATATAAACAGTTGCCTTTCAAGTTTTGTTTTCTCCAAGCTCTCTATTTTCTTTTTGTTCAAAAGTATGTTAATGGTGAGTCAAACAGATGATTGCAGCGGCAAATGACCACCAAGACTCTCCTGCAACTACTGCAAACTCCTGCAAAAAATTCCTCTCTTGCTCAGGAGTTCAGTCAGTGCCAAAACCAGACCCAAAGAGACAAAAATATCTCCCAAGACAGATGCTAAACCCCAGCCTTCACCCCTAGGAGACCATCCCCAAGCTCATCCTGCCCAGCTCCTCCATCTCCAAGTCATGCCTACATTAATACAGCTCATTCATCTACGTCAGCGTTACCTGACTCAAAGCATTCAAAATTCATCAGGTTCATTTTAAAATCGAGGCATTTTTAAACAGAAGGCATTTTTAGCTCTCGTCTGCTGCTTCCCAAGCCTGGAAGAATGACTTTTCTGCAATAGCCTGGGTGGAAACCTTGCTTCCAAACTGAAGCTGAAAATCTTGCAAAATCACATGATTCCACAAGCTGGAGCTTCTAAAGGGGAAAAAAAAAAAAAAAAACAACAAAAAACCCCACAACAAAAAAAATCCCCGTTCAGCTCCAGGAGCAGATGTCACCCAACCACGAGGAGCCCCATGGGATATCGAATCACATGCAAATATCCTGAGATTTGCATTCAAAGCCATGAGAAACCCACCCCGGTGAAATGGAATGAACGCTGTGCTCCAGGACTGAAGGCACCCTCTGGTGTGGCTCAGGGAGTGGGGCTGGATGGGGTGCCCAGAGTTGGGGTCTGGCACCATTCCCTGGAGAATCACACCCCGGGGAAAAATTACTTGGGAAGATGGAGTGAGGGTCTGAGGCCTGTCTGGCCATTTCTGTCTCATGTTCTTTTCTCCAGGGTCAAAATCCTTCTTCCTCTGTCCTGAGCTGTACCTGAAACTAAGCAGCCTGTTCCAGTGAGAGAAGTAATTACCATGAGTTCATAGCATTTATTTTTAATGAGCCTGGTCAGAACCTTCATTTAGTATTTTGATTCATTTTTCTGTGCTCGGCAGCTCCCGATGTCTCCGGTTTTGCTCTCCTGGAACTACTGCAAGCAGCTTCTAGACCCAGTCCAGACAATGAGATGCTCCATCACCAAAATCCTTACTTTTTAAATTGATTCTCAGCTTCTGAGGGGTTTTTAGGACCAGCTCTGGCTGTGTCTGGGTGCTGCAGGAACGGGAGGATCGAGGATCAGGGCGCTCTTGTATTTGCTTGTTTCCGCCCACTGTTTAAAGTGCATCAACAATTCCTTCCCGGCAGCAAAACAAGGGAAGAGCTGGTACTTTTAAGGTAATTCTGACATCTGTGCTATGAATAGATCCTTATGGAGATTTGCCCTCGCTCGTCGGTTCCCTGTGCAGGAGCCCAGGGGAACGCCGGGGTGGGGAGAGGCGCGAGGCCGCTGCCATCGTGGCACTGTGGAATCTGGGAATGGTTTGGCTTGGAAGAGACCTTGAAGAGATCTCATCCCAACCCTCCTGGCTGGTGGTGGTTCATCTCAAACCACGGCTCAGCCCAGGTGAGGGGATGCAGCTCCTTCCCAGCCAGGCAGGTCCCACACAGCATTCCCGCTCCATCCCCCCCGGAGCAGGCCTTTACGCCGGCTTTTTGGGAAATATTCCCTGTTTTTCCCTTCCTCAACCACTCCCAAGGCATTTGGTCGGTAGCTCCTGATGCACCTGCTAGGAGAGGTGTCACCAGTGCCACTGCAGGGCTGGGAAAGTGGGACATGGAGCAGGACAGGCTGTGAGGGCCCCACTCCGGCAGCTCCCACCGCTCCGCTTCCCTCTCCCCATGGCAGGAATATTTCCCAGCCCGGGCCGAGAAAACCCACTTGCCTACTCAGGCAGCGCTAACAATGCAAACACTAATTATATTTCCCTCACCTATCAAAGGATGATTCATTTTAGGTGAGTGGGCACAGAGATTACACAAGATAAGCACCACCATGCCACTGCCCGGCCCTTTTGGGGCAGCCCTCCCGTGAAACAAGGATTTAGGGAGCATCCAGGACATCCAATGCTGGCAGCAGGATGAACCTGGCTCACAGCAGACACCTCCAGCCTGGCCCATTCCCTCAGGGATGCCGGGCAGTGGGTGCCTGGTCCCATCCCACAGCCCCTGCTTGGTTTTGGATCCCAGATGTTCAGCTGGGATGAGATGGAGGCAGGAGGAAAGCAGCGTTGCCAAGGGTGGAAAGGGCAAAACCAGATTTGGGGCTTCCTTCATCCCCCCCATCTCATCCAGCCCCACAGCCATGGTTTCAGCAGCTCAACCCAAACCCAGCGCAGAGGATTCCCATGGGAAGTCTGCAGCTACGACTCCAGCTGCCCCCGGGGTGAAATCCTGGACTATCCCCAAAGTGTCGGAGGCAGGAACCAGCTGTGATGCCTCCTGACCTCCAGACCTGCTGGGAAGAGGGTCCAGCCCTTTGGTGCAGCTCCAGTGCCAGCAGCCCCAGCCTCACCCGGGTGCTGACCCAGGTGGATGCAGCCCCTTTCACCTGAAGCAAGGGAGCAATGCCTGCTCCCACTCCGGAGCTGGGATCAATCAGACGAGTGCTTCAACTCCAGCATCTGCCTGAAGCAATCCCTGGGAGCCTGGTTTATGTAATATCAGGGTGCTCTGGAGGGGATAGGGGGGTTTTGGGCAGGAAGATGAGGATTTACCAGCAATGCTGGGGAGCTCTGAGGGAGCGAGGCCACGGGGACACCAGGACAGGGCCCAGGCCTCGTGTCAGCCACGCCAGGGATGCTGGGCAACGCGCGGGCTCCTGGGAGAACGGCACGGCTCCCTTGGCTGGACTGGGCTCCGTGTTGATGGACACAAATCCCCCAGGCCGGGCAAGCAAGATTTGCTCTCTCGGGGGGTCAGGAATCGCGTGGGAAGGGCGTGGGGGGCTCGGCGGCGTGGGGGGACAGGCGTGGGGAGCGCGGCGTGTGTGGCGTGGGAGGTGCGAGCTCGGCAAGCTGCGCGTGGGGGCAGCGCTGCCTGCGCGCCTGCGGGGCTGGCGGGAGCCCCCGGGCCGCCGCGTGCCATCCCCGCCACCCAACAGCCACACCAGCATCGCTCCCCAACACGGCGCCGGTGTGCCCTTCCCCGCTGCTGTGCCAGGGGATGGGAAAACAGGAGCGAATCCATGGATTCTGGGGCTCCCCGGGCCTCGCTGCGCATTTAGGGCCCAATCCCCCAGCCAGGGCTGGGGAGCTAAAAAAAAAATGATGTGCAAGGGATGAATATTTATCTGTGGGTGGCAAGTGACAGATGCTGGGGCGAGGATTCTTGGATACTTCAGTTTGCTGGAGGTAATAACTGGAATAAATTAATGAGAAACATCCTTCCCAGCAGTTGCCTCCCCGGTGCCACCGCTCCCGACACAGCGGCCTCTGGGACCCAAACACACAAAGTTCAGCAAGGCTTGGTGTCCAAAAGGCTGGAGGTGCCCAGCTTTGGTGTTTTCCATCCAGAAGGGAGCCAGACAACTGGGAAAGGGATGTGGCCTCTGGGTGCTGGGAGTTGAGTTGGTGAAAGTGGCCTTTGAGGTGGCTCTAGCCCAGCCGAGGTGGGGGAAGCTGGTGTGGAGGAGCATCCACAGTTATCATCGCTCTGCATTTCCCCAGCACAGCGTTCCTTCCTCCTTGGAAGGTTTGCAGAGTCCCAGGGGGACCATTTTGCCACAGACCCTGCCCTTTCCCGGCACCGATCCTCTTCCCTCCTCCCCGAAATCGCAAACGCGCCACATTGCTTTCGGGTGCCCGAACACCGGCAAGCTGGGCTGGCCTGACAAGATGGAAGGAAGAGCCCTTTGCTTCTGGTAGCTTCTCAGAAAACGCTGAAACTGCTGCTAAGCCACCCCAGTGTGGGGATGCTGCCCAGGCTTCCCTAAAAAACGCTGCGCTGCAGAGGGTGGGGAGCGTGCCGGGGCGGGGGCACGTGCGTGGCCGGGGACAGGGCCAGCCCTGCAACACCCAGCCCTCAGAGACCTGTAGTTAGTCCAGACTTGTGTCTGTCCTCCCTCAAACCTCCCAGGCAGGGGCTGGGTGCCAGGAGGAGACAGCACCCACATTGGGAGCAGGCAAAATCCCCCCCACAGCCCCTCCTGCCCGCCTTGGACGTGGGAGACCGCGACCATTCCCTGCCCGAGCTTTATTCTCGACTGAAGGACTGCTGGGATTTCTCCATGGCTTCCAAACACACACCCGGCACATCCCAGCCCAGTCCCCAGCATCCTTCCAGGCAGCTGCAACAAAAGGTTGCAGCTCTCTTTTTCTTTGAGAGAAAACCACGAAATTATCCTCAAAATTCCCAAGGCGGTTCTACCTCTCCCTGTGAGAGCACCAAAAAAACCCACCAAAACACCAGCTGCAGGTGAGGTTTTAACCTCCCCTCCCCGTGCAACCACAAAGCAGCAAACTGGGTTTTCCAGAGCAAGGTCTTGCAGCACCTTTCGGGAAGGCTGCGATGGAGCTCCCCGACGCTGCAATTTCCTCACCGTGGCCGTATGGAAAACCATAACGTCCTAAAAATAACCCGTGAGCCTGCTTTAGGAGGCCACGATTCCCGGGAAAACAAGGGGGCAGCGGAGCCCAGTGCCCCTGGCTGCCGGCAGGTAGGCCTGCCTCGGATTATGGTGGCAATTCCGATTGTGGAAGTAGCCACAACCCAGGAGAGAGGATGATACAGCCACTTACAGCACAGCACCAGCTGTTTCTCCCAGTTCAGCCCTAAAGCTTGTTAGCCCAGCAATTTTTTGGGGGGTTTGATCGCTCCAATTGGGTTTTCTTGTTTTTTCTCTAATCCCAGTTTCCCCTCAGCATCTCGTTAAGCCGTGTTGACGGCAGAGAAGAGCTCTGGTGATCCCTCTGAGCCCCTACGCTAAGCATTAAGCCGTAAACTAGGAATGTAAGACTCTTGTCTGAATTAAAGTCTTTTCCCTGGTATTATTGAGCGTGGGGCTGCCTTTGGAGGGGCTGGAGGGGGTGCAGAGCCCCCCAGCCCTGGCTGGGAGCACTGGCAGCACCAGAGCTGCCCCATCCACCCCGGGTCCCCCCCACACACTCTCGCCTCCATCCTGCCCCGCGTTGTTCCCATGCAAATCCTACAGGTTCCAGTGGTGCAGTCAGAGCTGCCAATCCCATGTGCAACTTGGGTTGTCTCCCAAAGGCCTGGCCCACCCCATCCTCCGACCCCTCTGGGCCAGCACAGCCCGTTCCACAGCCCAAAAACCTGCGTGAGGAGAGGAAGGAGGGAGAGCCCAGTGCCCAGAGACCCCACGGAACATATGGGGCTACCTGTGGCAAAGAGCTGGGCTGATGCCACGCTGGGCTGGTTCCCTCTCTCCTGTGGGGTGGGAGCATCCCTTGATCCAAGCCAGCGGGTCGCAAACTCCCAGACTCCAACCCAAACCCTGCTGGGAGGTTTGTACCCCCTCCTCCATCCCCCTGCCCCGGCCAGGAAGGGATCAAAGCATCACCTACCTCCATCCGAGTAGGTCTCTGTCCCGTAGCCATCCTGTAATCCATTGCTCCAGGTGCCTTCGTACTTGGCCCCGTTTCCAGTGCATTCCCGGACCCCGTACCGTCCCTTAAATCCATGGGTCCACTCTCCTTTGTACACCCACTTCCCTTTGCTCTCCATGCCAATGCCATGGCGCTTGCCCTGCGCCCAGGTGCCCTGGTAAGTGTTGCCACTGGGCCAAGTGTAGACCCCCAGCACCTCAAAGCCGTGACTCCAGGAGCCCGAATATTCACCTTGACCCTTCGGGCCGGTACAGATTCCATGGCCATGAGCCTTTCCGTCCTCCCAGCCTCC
>VZRN01005000.1:126239-147256 GCA_013397935.1 Dasyornis broadbenti | reverse complement strand
CCCGGGGGCTGCGGGCTGCTCGGGGGGCCTGGGCTCGCCCCGCCGCCTTCTCCCCCCCCTCCTCGCCGGCTCCCTACGGGGATAAATCCCGCTTATTAATGAGCGGGATCTTGGGCTCTCTGCTCTGCCTCAGCTCCCGGCGCCGGGCTCGGGGTGGATTTAAAGAGACAGGAACTGCGTCGCCTTCGCCTCGCAGCCCAGCAGGGCCGCAGCCCCCCGCAGCCTCCCGGGATGCTCCCGCATTTTTATTTTCTCCCTCCAGCTCTCCCCCGCCGCCGCCGCCGCTCGCCCACGGCTCCCGCGGGGCGGAGAGGGGCCGGGGGTCCCCGTGGGCAGGTGGGTGGGAGGACACCGGGAACGGGCCAAACGCCTCGCTCCGAGTCTCCGGGCAGACTCTGCTCCGTGCCGGGTCCGGCACACCGCAACTGCAACATAGATTATTTATTCATGAAAAGGCCGCGCTGTCGCTTCGCTCCGGGCTGGATGGCAGCGCTCGGGATTGACGGCAGCGCTCCGGGCTGGGTCCCGATCCAGCTGGGCTGCGGCGCGCCTCGCTCCCCTCCCTCCAGCGCAGCGCATCCCATCGGGGTCCTCCCAATCCATCGGGAGGCCCTCAGCGCTCTGCTCCGCAGATATTGGGTTTTTCTTTTGTTTTTTTTTTTTTTTTCTCCCTGAGATCGCTGGAGATGCTGGAATCCTCCCCGGGCAGCGGCGGCAGCTCGCGTTGTGCCTCTGGAGCACGCGGGGTCCTGCTCCGCTGGTGCATCCCCCTGGATCCGAAGGTGCCGAATCTTTGCGGCACCGGGCTGCGTGTGCGGGTCCGTGTGCCCGCAAACATCGATGTATTTGTGTTATTACACCAGGGAATTCACACAGCAGCGTTAAACGGGGAGATCTGCTGGAGAATCATTAAAACGATGCTCACAAGTGCTTATAAAGCAAAATCTGGGCGATGGAGGAAAACTCAGCTCTCGCCCAAAATCGCCACGCACCGGCTCGGATTTGCATCCTGCCATCGCCACCGGCGTTACCGGAGGGGTGGTTTTGAGCCAGACCCAGCCTGGCCAGGACTCCAAGGCAAAAACCAAACCGAGTGACTGCTGGTGACGGGAAGCCGCGGGATTTAGGCTGTGCACCCCCTCTGGAAAGGCTGCTTGTGCTCAGTACCTGCCTCATTGCCCACCCACCGGGAAGTTTCAGGCTGTGTCTTCCCACTCAGTTGTTTTTTTTTTTCTCTCTCTCTCGATGCATTTTCGTGTCCATCCATGGAAACACATAACCACCCTCCTCTGGAAGAAAACCTTCCCCTCTCTCTCTCTCTCTCTCTCGGAGCTGGAGGGAAGAGATGCAACTGGAGTGGGTGGAAATTTTCCCACTGAAGCATTTCTTTCCAGTAGAAAATGTCTTTTCAAACTACGCCGAGTCCTTTGTGAATGCAAGAACTCTGCTCATTATACATTGGAGGGTTTTATTGTTTCTTTCCCTAAAAATCCCACACTTCAGGTACTGCATTTTTCTGGCAACTGCAAACTCCTGGTTTTTCTTTCACCGAGAGAGAATTTGGGAGGAAACCCCCAAACTTTCCAAGAAAAACACCAAAACTGAAGTTGCTTAAATGCGTATCAAAATTTTGGCAGGGAACAAAAGAAATTCCAGTCCCCTTCTGTTGCTTTCGCAGTAGTTTTAGACAGTTATGGTCGTTTTACATGCTAATGAGCCAATTAATTACTGGCCAGCTATTCCTTCTGGGGGATTTGGTGGGACCTGAGGCAAACACCTGTGCAGGCACCGAGGTGTGGCACCCTTCTGACCCATGTGGGACGCTGCCCCTCAGAAAAGAGGTGTTTAAAATAACAGCGAGTTTGATGGAGAAAAAGCAATTCCTGGCAATCTGCTGAGGGAACAGAGGAGGACGGGATCTCCTGTTAGGATGGTGTGGCTTTAAAATGAGGGTTATTTTGGGAACAGCACCTTTGCGTCTGAGGAATGGGGAAGGTTCCACTCGAAAAATGCAGCCACCAACAAATCTTCGGGTCCTCAGCTGATTTAGGTTTCCTGAGGTGTTCCCAGCCCGTCTCGGTGCGCCAGGGCTGGAGTGGAGGGTTCGGTCAGAAAGGGATATTTTGGTTATTAAAGGGTTTAAGGTGGGATCCAGGAGGCTCCCTTTGGAGTCATCCATGGGGGAGGAAGTTTTTTTGGCACCAGCAGCAGCAGAGCTTGGCTGGACCTCCCAAACTGCCAGCAGCTCCTGGGAATGCCCGAGTGATACTGGAGGGGAAGCACATCCGAGTGATCTTAGAACACCACCCCTGTTTCCCAAGGGAAGAAGGGGAAAAGGCAGCTAAATGTGGGTAAAACACCAGGCTGGTCATGGGATGTGGGTGGTTTGTGTTTTCCATCCGTGCTGGAGCTGTAGAGCTCCAAAGGGAGCAAAGGGAGAAGCTCCTGGGGGTATCCTTGCCAGCCAAGCCAGGGGCACATCAGGCTGGTGATGGAAAGGGGGAGGGATGACGGAATCAGTTCACATTCACTCCAAAAAAATACTGTTGGGAAACGACAGGATGCAAGGAAAAGTGACTGCGGCAACAGCACGGGTACAAGGGGGAATTGCTGAGCACAATCCTGGAATCCCAGGATCCCAGAATGGGTTGGAAGGGACCTCTAAGGTCATCCAGTTCCACCCGTGCCGTGGGCAGGCACAGTTTCCACCATCCGAGGTCGCTCCAAGCCCTGTCCAACCCGGCCTTGGACACTTCCAAAGGAAGCCACAGCTTCTCTGGGCACCCTGTGCCAGGGCCTCACCTTCCTGATATCCCATCTTAATTAGGAATTCCTTCCTAATATCCCATCTGGACCTCCTCTCCTTCAGTTTGAAGCCATTCGTGCCCTGTCCTGTCACTCCATGCTCCTGTTCAACTCCCTCTCCACCACCTCCAAGACCACCGAGTCCATTGAATACACACCACAACCCCGCTCCCAACGCCTCAGGGTGACAGGGATTTTTCCTGGCTGGAATTCTGCAGCCCTGTGTCGTAACCACCCTCCCCATTTGATTTCCACTCGTGCTCGGAGGTCCTGACCTGCCAGTCCTGATTGGCTCCCGCTGGGAGTGGTTGGGAGCAGACGATCTCCATCTCCCAAGCACCGTCCGGTTCTGACTCATTAACAACATTTAAGGAAATAAATGATCCAGAGTGTTTCTGGATCAATATCGCAGGAAATAAAGCACGAGGCAAGAAGGGTCTGCAGCAGGAATCAACACGCTCTGCTTCTTTAAGCAGCCACATCCATAATATCCAATAAAAACCTCGGGATCACTGGGGAATTCAGGCGGAGCGATGGATGCTGGAGGTCCTGAGCTGCCGATATTAAAATATCCTCAGAACTTCGCAGCGGGAGGGGGAAAGATAATATCCTAATGGAAAAAAATATTGTCTCCAACATGAGGGAATCCCATACTCATCCTCACTCCAGCAGGTGAAGGCGGATTTCTCACCGTACCAGGCACAGGCCTTCATGGCTTGATTACATTTGTTTTGTGCAAATGAAGTGAAGTTTAAAGCAGTAATATATGTAAATCTAGATATTTACTTGCCATGCTAAAAGGTCCTGCTTCCCAAATCAGAAAATAATTACAAGCCAGATCAATCTGAAGAAGGACTTTAAATGAAAAAGGTGTTCAAGAGGGAGAAACCTTTAAGAATATTTCCCCCAAAACGCATTCAGGGATCTTTGCTAAAATAACCAACAACACTTGGAAAGGAAGGGAAAGAGCTGCCAAGACTGACACATAAAATAGAAACACACAACAGGAAGAAAAGGGAAACTGGTTGTAATTAATAAACCTCAGAAGATGAGGAAATTAAAGACAGAGGGATATTTTCCAAGATTTTCAAGCAGAGCAGTTTCGCATTAGCAGTGGGGTGATCCTACACAGAAAAAGGTTTGTCGATAACCCAGACAAGGCAGAAATGCCCAGTGAGGTTTATCAATAACCCAGAAATGGCAGGAATGCTCAGCGAGGGATTTGTCCTGGTTTTCGGTGGGAGAAAAAGACAACATGCGAAGGGAATGTTTTCCAGGAGTGCCCAGGAGCATCCAGCTGATGGAGCTCGGTGGTTTTAAACCAGCAGATCCGAATAACTTGAGAGAATTGTGAAGGAGGTGGCCGAGGAGCTGTGTGGACGGTTAATGGTGGTTTCCAGTTGGATCTGGAAGAGCCTTTGGAAGTGCCAGAGGACCGGGAAAAAGCCGGCACCACACTCACGCTCCAGTGGGTGAACAGGACACCGCGGATTCGAAGCGTTTAAGGCCGGGAGGTTTCTGGGACAATTAATGGAACCACAAAGGCTGAACTGGGTAATTAAAAGACGGTGGTGTCATGGCAAATCCTTTTTGAGGATTGCTCACCTTCCACGCCTCCCCTGGGACTGAACCGGTGCTGCAGGCACCACCAAGTGCGAGGGCCAGAATATTCCCAAGGTGTCCCGACACTAGATTGAAACACACCGTTTAGAAAAGTGGAACCATTTTCATTTTTCCTTCCCTCTCCCTCCCTCCCCCCTCCCACTGTGAATTGAATTCCAGGAGTGCAGCATCACCTCACGTTGCCCCTAAGTTTTCTCTTCTCCACTTGCTCTCAGGCTAAAATAGCCCCCCCAACCAATTAAAGCCCAGAATGATATTGCAGCAAGCAGAGCTGCTGCTAATCTTCCGGAAGATTGGAACTCATGGAAGTGATTGAAATGGTGGGAAATTACATTACCCGGACGGGGTCAGCCTTGGAGTTGTAAGTAGCATTTTTCTGTTTTAATATGTGGCTGCTCCAACGCTAATAATCTCACAGGTCAGGAAAAGCCAGGACCTGGGTTAACCAGAAAGGAAAACTCCTGCGTGTCCTTGGGTTTCTCTGCGGGGCTGCGAGGAGCTGAGGAGAAAAGGATGAAAGGTTTGGCATTGTGCAGCAACCCTCCGAGGGGAAATGGGTCTGCAGGGAGAGGAAGGACGGGGCTGGATAATGGGCATGTTCCAGGCATGTGGACAATAAATTACCTTGATTGCCTTGCCTGCGCTGGGCATGGGCTGAGTGCATTCCCTGGTCACTGCCTGTATCGCATTAACCTGCTGCACACAGGACGTGTCTGTTTATCCTGCCAATTACTGCCAATCTAATCAGCTTGAGCCGGGTAAAAATAGCGCCAGTTTCCGTGTGGAAATCAAGAGGCTCAAAAGCAGCAGCAAAGAAGCTGATCCTGATCAGCCGAGCACATGGGAGGGAAGGTTCGCAGGAAACGGGTTGGGATGGTTTTTCCTAACCGGCAGGTGGATCTTTTTCTCTGGGGCTGGATTTTGCTGAAGGAAGGAGATGGGGAGTGTGGGAATCACATGCAGGAAGGCAGAGAGTTCCTCAGAGTGTGGATGCTCCGTGTGTTTTCGGGAGAGAAGGAATAGGGCTGGAATCAGCTCAAGGGACTCCCAAGGGGAGGCTGATGGACGGAAGAGAATCCTGGAATGGTTTGGGTTGGAAGGGACCTTGAAGTCCACCTGGTGCCATCCCTGCCATGGGCAGAGACACCTCCCACTGTCCCAGGCTGCTCCAAGCCCTGTCCAACCCGGCCTTGGACACTTCCAGGGATCCAGGGGCAGCCACAGCTGCTCTGGTGTCACCACCATCACGGGGAAGAATTCCTTCCCAATATTCCATCTAACTCCACCCTCTGTCAGCTAAAAGCCTTTCCCAAACGATTGATGGATGGATGGATGGACGGACGGACGGACGGACAGATGGATGGATGGATGGTCGGACGGACGGACGGACAGATGGATGGATGGATGGTCGGACGGACGGACGGACAGATGGATGGATGGATGGTCGGACGGACGGACGGACAGATGGATGGATGGATGGTCGGACGGACGGACGGACAGATGGATGGATGGATGGTCGGACGGACGGACGGACAGATGGATGGATGGATGGTCGGACGGACGGACGGACAGATGGATGGATGGATGGTCGGACGGACGGACGGACAGATGGATGGATGGATGGAGGGATGACCAGATCTGAGTTCCCGTGTGCTGTGGAACACACCCAGCAGGTGTTTTTGGTAAAATCAAGCTGCCATCCCGCGTAGGGGCCTGTGGGGGAAGCATCATCCAAGGAGAAGAGGAGCAGGCCACGGCTCTGCAGGTGGTGGCGTCCCATCCTCCTTCTCTCTATCCCTTTCTGATGTTTGCTGAAGGGCAGAGGTAGATTTTTTTATGATCTTGGAAGACAAAAAATAAAACCAATGGAAAACCATGGGATTTCCCCCCAAGATGTCCCATTTGCCCTTTTATTTTACCGGATTACCCTACGACAAATGAGTGTCGAGCTGTTTGCTCACGAGAAACCCCAGATCCATCTCCAGCCTGCCACAGGCAGTGGCCCTGCTTTGCCCTTCTCATCCCAGCTGGCAAATCCCCTGATTTCCAGGGACGTGGCTTCCCCAGCCGCCCACACCTCCCCGTATTTTCCACCCCGCTCGCCTGCCTGGAGCTCTGGGATACCCCTTGGCACGGCAGGAACCCCAAGGAGACCAATTTCCCAGAGCTGAAAGATGCCTGTGAATAACCCTGAGGTAGCCAGGCTTAACCAAACCAAGCAGGGCCTTCATTTCAGGGCTCGGAATTTTCTGTCTGAGAGCGAGGAGCAGGAGCGCTGCCGATAATGAAGGGACATCTGTCACCCGCGTGTTCCTGCTGGGTTTGTCAGGAAATGCTGACATCATGTGAGGACACGAAACCTGCTTTGGAGCAGGGCTTGGCGTGCTGGGCTCCATCCCCATCCCTGCCACGGGCAAAAGCTGCTCGTGCCCAACGGTGGGAGGGGTTGGGGGAGTTAATGCGAGGCTCGTCCTGCGCTCCCGGGAAGGGACACATCCCAAAGCTTTGCCAAAGCTGGAACAAAAGCCATTTCTGCTCCCTCTGTCTCACTTCAGCCTTGAGATAACGTTCAAGCTGTGTGAGGGTAAAAAAATCAACAGCTTGGAGGGTATTTTTCTGCTTTGAGGGCATTTGGGGTATTTCCTGCAAAGAGCTTTTTTTTTTTTCTGGCTTAGCAGCTACAGAAAGTTGCTTTTTAAAAAAATTATTCTGAGAATTCTCATAAACAAGGGAAGTTGTGGTTGTGGCTGCCTCATCCCTGGCAGTGTCCAAGGCCAGGTTGGACGGAGCTTGGAGCACCCTGGGACAGCTGAAGGTGTCCCTGCCCATGGTAGGTGGTGGAACGAGATGAGCTTTAAGGTCCCTCCAACCCAAACCATTCTGGGATTCGTAAGAACTCCAGGACTGTGGGAGCTGGGATTTCCAAATGTTGACCAAATGCCTTTTTAAAAAAACTTCCTCAAGCTCCCAGTGAGCTGAATCCTCACATGTGACACCACCGATGGGGAAACTGAGGCAGGGAGCCAGGCCATGCTGAGCCAGAGGTGGCACAGAAAGGCAGCGCTGCTGCTGTCAGCCAGCCTTGGTCACCAAGGAACACCCACCCCCCTGGTCTAACCCTTTGGAAAAGGTGCTGTTCTGACCCTTGGGATTAGAACCTGCTCGTGGAGGGAGAAATAAACCTCAACCAAGTCTTCTGGCACCTGATTAGAAAGCAGAGCTCCCAGCCTCGCTTTAATGGAGCTGCTGATGTACGAACGCCTACGTGAATAATGAATGTTTGGAAATGCTTTGAGCCCTGTAAATGGGAAGGACACTGCGATTTCCCTGAGCTCTGAATGCCAGTGGCAGAAGTTCCCAGAATTGTTTGGACTGTAGCAATAGGGATTTATAATTCATAACAAAGAAGAAATGCCTCTCCGTGAACCAAGAAGACACAGCGGTGTAAAAAAGTTGACATTACTCATATTCTTTTCTTGTGAAATGCTGTCACACAAGAGTGTTCAAGGATCTTTTTTTTTTTTTTTTCCTTTTTGTTTTTCTGGGCAGATAAATACCTATGGAAGGATTTATTCCATATTTGATGTAAGTTTTCACAGAAGGTTTCCTTCTTGCAGCCTGTTTTGCAAGAAGATTTAAACAGACGCACTCTTCAATCTGGGCTGTCCAAGCATGTGAAATTCCTTTGCTTCCCAAAAGCCAGAGTAGAACGTTATCCTACACATTCCATGCATTGGGTTTAAAGGGAGGGGGGAGAAAAAAAAAAGAGCAAAGCACAAAACAAAGCCCCAGGAAACTCCGAGGCAGATTCACGGGGTTTCAAGATCTGCTTAAGGAATCAGCGAGCGGGATTCAGGAGCGGTTAATAACAGACTGTATTACACGGTACCTATTAACGTGGGATAATCCAGCAGGAAAAGAAAGGGCGAGGGATAAAGGAACGTCACCCCACAACGGTGAGACCTTCAGAAATCAAGCCACGAGGATTCTAAACCAGATTAACTCGGCTGTCGCTGTCGGGCGCGGGCGCAAAGCAGGAGCGGCAGGGATGGGGAAGCGGGGGATGTTTGGGTTTTCCCTGGGATGAGACGCACACCTTGGCCCTGCCAAAACAGAGGAGCCCAGGAGCTGATGGATCCCCCTGGGAACTCCTCTGAGGTGGGGGAATTTCTGGATTCGGGTGAGATTCTGCTGCTCATCCCAGACACGACGGGATGAATGGGGCTGCATTCCCTGCCCTCCGTCTCATTCACCTCTTACCCAGCTTTGTTCCCAACCAGGAATACAATCTTCCCTGGGCTTCCACCTCCTGGAAAAGCTCTTCTCACGACCACCCCAAGCTCCTCTTTCACCTTCGGCTCATATTCCCAGTATTGCTACACCTTTCCCTTCAAACTTCCTTCACGACTGACGGGATTTTCAAGAGCCTGTGAATTTTGGATGGTTAATTCTGGAGATCTCGGGGTGAAAGCTGGTGCCAAACGAAAACCTGCCTAAACTGGTCACCTACCTTGAATGCCCCACCTTCGTCAGGAACCTGAAGAGCACACGGGGCTGAAATTTTGAAGTAAGGGGCCCAAGTCAAACTCTGGAGTCCAAAGCCTCCAGGTTATTTGTTGGAAGAGAAAATCTGGAAGGAACTGGCTTTCAATCCTCATGCAGGCACCCAACTGATTAGCAGAGCTGCTGAGCACTCAGATTTGGCCTCCAGCTCTGGATTTATCGATCCTGAGTGCTCACACACAGCTCTGGAGTGCTGCAGAGCAGCCTCAGCTCCTCCTGACATGCTGGCAGCACCCAGCCCCGACAGGATCCATCCCTGAATCTCTGCACAAGTCTCCAAAATTCCTGCTGGGCAGCGGGTGGTAGAGAGACACATCTCAAAACGGGGAAATCAAATCCTGGGAAAAACCAGAACCATCTGAAATGAAACCCTGGCCCAGCTGAAGCCAATGAAACTTTGAACAGGGCTGAGGTCTCGCTCCGTCGGCAACAGGCGCCTGCTGCAGTGTCCCAAAAAAACCTCCTTAAACAAGAGCAGGCTGCCCATGGTTCTCATCAGTCTCGAGTACTTCCTATGTTTATTTTCTTGGCCCAGCCCCAGCTTTGCCAGTTGCTGCTCTGTACGCTCGGCTGGCCCGTGCTCCCTGCCATGTCCTCACACGTCGAGGTCTCCCTTCCCGTCCCAAACTGCTGAGCTGTGCCGCTCCCAGCCCTGCATCCCACCCCATCCTCCTCCCCAGACACCTCTGGTTTATATTTACCCCACGAAACCCTCCAGGATCGTTTCGGGAAGAAAGGCTCTCCAGCAATGTAAGATGACCCCGTCCGTCGGTGGCTCTTCCCGGGAGGATGTGGCTGCAGCCCAGGATCCTGCTATTCCCATCCTGGGAAATCAGGGTGATCGCAGCGATCACCCAGAGATTTGGGGGCAGAGTTCCCTCTCGCCCCGTGGCCACAGCAGCAAGGAAAGAGCTGGGGATGGGCTGCCCGAGCTCTGCATGGACCACGTGTGATCCACAGAATCCACCCTCGTGACGCCAGGGAAGCCACCAGGACCAACAGGGTGGCCACAGCCAACACCAGCACTCGGCCAAGTGTGGTTTTATTGGAAAACTGCTGTCTCAGACAAGGCTCTCGCTTCTTTACCATCCCTGTGTTTTTGCCTGTCAGGCAGAAATAATTGCCAACACACGCTCCCGATTTTTGGGGTGAGAAGCACCAGATTCCCCCAGAAACCGGGGAAACTGTGACACAGCCCTCCCCCGCCTGCTCAGGACATTGCTGCTCCTGCTTGATGCTGAATTCCCAGTCAGGAAAGCAAGGATCAGCCTTGCTGGTGTGGCTCAGGGTCAGCCCTTCATCCCATCTGCTCTGGATCCCCCACTGTGACCTGGGACGGGAGCAGACGGCTCCAAAGCTGAGCCACGTTGGCTGAGATCCACAGAAAAAGCTGTCAGGATGTGATGCAGAGTCCAGCAGCGCTGGGCTTTGGGATCCAGACGCGTTCCCTGCCCCTTCCGCTCGCGGCTATCACCTGTGGCTTCCCAGACACTGATGCCAGGAAGGCTCCTATCCCCTCATCAACCAGAAATCCACGTGCTCCAGAAAACCCCGTGCTGGACAGGCGGGAAAGCGACGGATGTGGCCAGGATCTGCAGGGGCAGGGCAGGGATGAAGNTTTTTTGCTGTTTCCATGTGTGAGCAGCAGCGTCCCCCTGCAGCTGCCCTGCAGAGGAACCATTCCCACAGGTTTCTGCGGGTGACAGGACAAGGAGGAATGGCTCCATGCTGGACCTGAGGTTGGGTGATTTTTGGCAGAACTGGAGTGGAAGATGAGGCGCATCCTCTGTCCTCACCGCTAGATCTTGAGCACAAGTGACAGCCATACGAATTGGGGGTTTTTTCCACCAGAACTATCACTTTTTTGGTGGGTAATACTTGTTTTTTTTTTAATGAGGATTTCCTATTCCCATCCAAACAGTGCCCAGAATCCCATGGCAATGCTGAGATCTCATGCGCTCCACATCCACTTCTCGAAAACACATCTCTGCCTGCAAAACACCCCCCGTGCAGTTTGCACAACGCCCTCAGGCACACGGTGGGATTCTTGGAAACGTCCTGGGTGGATCCAGGGGTTGGACTTGATGCCCCTTCTGTGTCCCTCCCGACTCAGAGCATTCTGCCATTTTACAATTCCACTTCAGCTGGGCAGCACAAGAATTGGGTCCAAAAATGGGTATGGATTTGCCCAGCCCCGAAATGTGCAGGGCGAAGTTGTGTTTTCCACGATTCCTGGGCTCTGTAGCAACAGTAGGTTCCTGGCACCCTCTAATGGAAAAGCTCAGTCACTGAATCACCGTCTCGGGCCGCGAGTCTTGGCTCCTGCCTTTCTATTTTTAATCCAGTATCACAGGAATAACTCGGAGCCAGGCACGATACACGGCGTGCCAGGAAGGACCTGGAGAATGTGCTGAACAAATGTCAGGGCTGCTCTGGGGAAGGAGAGGCTGCCTGGTGCTCGCCCCCAGCGCCGGGAATCCAGCACGCACAGGGATTGCTGCTTTACTTATGGAAATGCAAGGGGAGAGCTCATCAGCGCTGACATTTGGGCCATGTTTGTGAATTTAAGACTCATGCTCGTGCCCTTCCCTTTCCCCCTCCTCTCCCGAGGCCGCATTGATAGGGTGGAATTTTCTAGGATATTTTTCCAGGTTCGGTGTCCTGGAAGCAGCTCAAATCTCAGGTCAGACTTGGCTCTCGGGCTGCTTTGTAAACAGAATTCCTGGTTGAATTGGAAGGTGTTTTTAAAGCTTAGGCCTTGCTAGAAAGTGACACCCATGGCCAGGGAAGCACGCAGCCCTTGGATTCTTCAAGGGCTTGGAGAAATCTCCAAGGACTTGTCCCCATCTTGGGGGACACCTGACATTTGGAGGCACAGAAAAAGCCAGGGTGGTGGCAAGCACAGGGCTCCCGTCAGCCTCGAGCACCCCAGGCGGAACGGGCAGGACACTGTGGATTTTGGCACCTCAGCAGGGGCTGGGATTCGGTCTGAGGGTCCCAGAGGGGATCAGGGGGAAGAATTGGCTTTCCCATGGGTGGCTCAGCGAGATCCCTGCCCAGGTGGAACATGGAATTTCTGCCCAGTGAGAGTCCGGCTGGCAGAGGAGGGACGGGGTAGGAAGCAGGACCCAGCCCATCAGCCTCACTCTTGTCCTTTACACTCTATACCCAGAGACAAATAAAATCATTGAAATAACTGCTTAATGCAGTGAAATCCGATTTCCAGCAAACGTTGCTCCATGCCAAAGCTTTGGAGAGGAGCTCGGAGTCCTTGGAGAGAGGCTCCTCATCGGGAACTGGCGTGTCAGGACAAGGGGGAATGGCTTCAAAATGAAAGAGGGCAGGGATAGATGGGACATTGGGAAGGAATTCCTGGCTGTGAGGGTGGGGAGGCCCTGGCACAGGGTGCCCAGAGCAGCTGTGGCTGGCCCTGGATCCCTGGAAGTGTCCAAGGCCAGGCTGGACAGGGCTTGGAACACCGTGGGACAGTGGAAGCTGTCCCTGCTCATGGCAGGGGTGGAATGGGATAAATTTTAAGGTTCTTTCCAACCCAAACCACTCTGATTCTATTGTTCCACGTTTGGCTGCAGCGTGCAGGAGATTTGCAAACTGAACAACACTCAAGGTGGTGTTTCCCTTGGCAAAAGGCTCCCAAAACCCAATAAAAGCCCAAGAAAAAAGCAAATCACTCAGAGCCTGGCAAATGTGCCATCAGTAACACCAAGAGTTTGACACTCCCGTGGCTCCCTGAGCATCTTTTGTCTCACAACAGCGAGCAAATCCAGGCTGTGATGTGCCAGACCATAAAAAACACAGAGGATCTGCATTCCCCAGTGTCCCCCAAGCGTTACCCGAGACCTTTGGATGAATTTTACCCGTAAGTTTGAGGTATGGTCAAACACAGACCTCTGGAAGCGAAAGCCTGCTCTGAAATTCGGCAGGTCCCTTCTCCAATCCCTTTCGAACCCTTTTACTTTTAGAATCCCAGTTTCCACAGCAACAAGACACACAGCTCTCTGCGGAGTTTAGGGCTATAAATAACCCCAAGATCTATAGTTGTGATATTAGCTATGAGGGCTTTAAAAAAAAAAATTGCATGTGATAATGTAGGGAAAGGCTCGGCGCTGAAAGGAAACAAATTTAATGAGGAAAAGATGGTTCCTAACTGGCTTTAGAGCACAGCCCTGAACAAAGGAAAGCTGCTCCTGGTAAGATCCTGCCTTTTCTGAGAGTCAGATTGATTTCAGTCGGATTTTTGGGAGCGGTGCTTTACAACCTCCCTTTCACCCGTGTTTAACCTCTGCGTCGTCTTTAAAAAAGAAGGGGAAATGGCAATTAGGTGTTGTTTTCCCAGCCTTGCTCGTTGCGGGGAAGCAATTAAAAGGCACCACTGAGCCAGGTTTTAGCACAGCCTGACCCGCAGCGGCCACTCCGTCCCTCTTCGGGAAGGGACGGCTCCATGTGCTAACTTCAAACACAGCTTTGAAGCCTGATTGCTCCTCTGATCCGGGACCCGCCGGCTGCGGCAGGGCCGCCCGCAGGGAGGATGCTATTCCTCGGGATGCAGTCAGAGGGCAGGAATTTGGTCCGCCGGCCCCAAAGAAGCGCTGGCCTTCCCCCTCGACACCAGCCTGTAAACAAAGGCGCGATCCCACGAGGGGAGATAAATATTGGCTGTGCTGGAAGCGAGGAGGAAATTAAATAACCATCACATGGCGTAAAAACCAGCTCAGGGGAGGGAGGGCTGGTGGCTGGGAGCTGGCAGAACAGATTTGTATACAGTAGTGAGGAGGAGGAGATGAGGAAGGAGAAGAAAGGAAACACAAATCAAAGAGTTATTTGGAGTTTCCTCTCTCCCAAACAGAAGGGCCGTGTTATTCAAACAGATGCACCGCATGTCACCAGTTTGCTGGTGTTTGTTATTTTAAGGATGGTCTTAGGAAGAAAATAAATTCCACGCCGAGGCTCCTTTATAGCCATTTTAGGCAGTCTGTGGAGAGGAGCCCAAAGAGTGGGGTTGTGGAGATTCCTCCAGGCTGAGCTGCTGGTGCATCCGCTGCTCTCTCTCTCGCCAGGAGGGAATTTTAGTGGGAAGGATTCCCACAGCAGCTCCAGCTGGGCTCAGGCTGGGACAGGAACCCACCAGCAGCGCCGCGGAGCTGCATGGCTGCTGCTCCTTGCCAAGGACCTGGGAGAGAAAAGGTGGCCGGTACAACATGGATAGAATCCCACAAAACACGGACACGGGGAGCTGTTCTCTGGCCAGCAATTCCTGACTGACAGCACCTCTGCCTTGGGCTGGGGCGGCACAGAGGATTCCCATCGTTTAAATGTGATCCCTTCAAGCCCAAGCTGGGATCTGAGCGTCCATCTGGGTCCTCTCTGGCCTCACCACCAGCTGCAAAAATCCTGCGGTCGTTCTGCCGCGGCGCCTCTCCAAAGGAATTGGCTTTGCAGCCCAGAATAAAGCAGGGAGCAGAACGACCTTGGAGCCTCCCATGAGCCACGGCAGAATCAGGGCCTGTTTCTCCTGAAGGTGTTGGTTTGTCCACGGGGAGAAAAGTGAGATGTAAAACCTGTTATTCTGGCCTCCAGCAAGTGGTCTGGTGGAGATCTGCTGCTGATGTGACAGAGGCACCAGTTTGAGTCTTTTTCTAACATTGCCACACTCAGAGCTGCAGGAATTCTTGGTGGGAAAGGTCACAAACATTATCCATGTACAGAAAAAAAAGAAAAAAAAAAAAAAATTAAATGCCCAGCTGCAATTTCTGGGCTCAGAGTACAAACATTTAATTCCAGCACCTCCTGGCCTAGTGACATTTCTGGATGGATTGTGTTTTCCAGAGGGTTTTCAAGCTTCTCTCCTCCTTGGTAGCGTTTAGTCTGGATAAAAGCAAAGCAAAAGGAGACATGAGAAACCTTTCACTTCAGAGAACACATCGGGCACAGGACACGCCGTGGGACTGATGGAACATTTCTGTTCCTGGGACTACCTGATCACCACACAGGACGTTTCAGAAGCTTTTTTTTTTAATGGAAGACACAAAAAATTGGAATCAGTAAGAAACAGCAGAAGGAAAAGAAAACTTGAGGCATTGCAGAGGGAGCAGGCACCAGGCCCATTCTCCGAGGGCTCCGTCCTGCTCCCACTGAAATCAAAAGGAGTTTTAGAGTTGGCTGCAGTGGGAACAGGAACAGTCCTTAAGGCACTAATTAGTACAGCTGGCTGAATAATGCATAATGAACAGTTCATTCAGCTAATTTCATCTCTTTTTCTATTCATGACTTGCCCGTGAACCAATCCCAATTTTCTCATTTTGGTCGTCATTCAGAAGCTATTTGTGGGTTTCTTCAGGAAATCATCCCCAGTGTGCAATTCCAGCGCGCATCCCAACATGTAAATATTGGGAGATGGCACTGAAGTGTTTCAGTGTGGGGCCTGCAGGTGGGACAGGTGACATCAGCTCTCTGGTGAGGGGCTGGGGGAGCTGGGGCTGCTCAGCCTGGAGAGGAGAAGGCTCCAGGGAGAGCTCAGAGCCCCTGCCAGGGCCTAAAGGGGCTCCACGAGGGGCTTTGGACAAGGGTACGGAATGACAGGATGAGGGAATGGCTTCCCACTGCCAGAGGGCAGGGATAGATGGGATATTGGGGAGGAATTCTTTACTGGGAGGGTGGGGAGGCCCTGGCACAGGGTGCCCAGGGAAGCTGTGGCTGCCCCTGGATCACTGGAAGTGTCCAAGGCCAGGCTGGACACTGGGGCTTGGAGCAGCCTGGGACAGTGGAAGCTGCCCCTGCCACGGCAGGAGTGGGATGGGATGATTTTAAGGTCCTTTCCAACCCAAACCATTGTTTCATTCTTTCCCAAGCTGATTTTCTACAACCAAGTGCAGCAAGGATTTCAAACGTTGAAAAGAAACACTGAACTTTCCATCCATATTCTGCACATACTCGGTCACTTTCCTTTTCTTCCTCGTTCTTGCTCCTCCAGCACTTCAAACGGATCTCACTGGTGATTGGAACACTGACCCGAGGCAGCGAGAGAAAGGATATGAGGTGAAAACACCCAAGGAATGTCACTGGAATAATCAAGTAAATGCTTCCAGATTTTCCTGTCCAGCTCCGAAGTGTTTTGGCTCTAGCAAGGAGTAAATGAACGCTGTGTAATGGATGAGGGCTGGAATCAGCCTGTGGATCTCAGAGGACAACTCCACGTTGGGTTCCTGCACATCCCTCGTTCGTAAAGTCACCCAAAGTGTGGCTTTCCTGGGGCACGATTTAAGTAAGGAGCTATTCCAAGCAGGAATGCAAAGGAAATAGCTGCCCTGTGATGGGGCAGTGGGGCCGGGCTGAGGCATCCCTGTCCTTCCAGCCAGGAGAGGCAGCGACGGGGCCAAGCACAGGCAGGGAAACCCAAAAGTGTTTCTTCTGCAGCAGTTCCCGAGATGGGTGCAAGGAGCAAGGGAAGGGAGCCGGGAAGCATTTTTGGCAGGCAGGCGCTGTGGATTTTCACTCTGAAGGAAGTCCCACAGGGAGCCAGGCAAAGCCAGAAGGGCATCCTGGCTTCTGGGGCCGAGGAGGGACGTGCCAGCACCACTGGAAGGGACACGGGGGCCACACGGGGCAAGGGATGCTCAGGGCTGCTCATGCTTGGAATTTTGAAAGGTGGCAGACGAGGCAGGGCGTGACTGAGGGGGGATCTCGGCTGAGGGAGAGGCGAGCCTATCCCTTTATGCCTCCGGCTGGAAAAACCCCTGGAAAATCCGTATTTACAGACACTCGTGTGCGTGCCGGAGTCTATCGGCAGAGGGCAGTGACACTCGCAGGCACTCGCGCATCCCTGGCAGCCTTCAATCCATCCCGCTCCCGCTGCTGTCACAGCAAGGACACCTTCCCCACCCTGCCCAAACCATACCCGCTTCAATCCCTGAAAATCAAACTCCAAGGGATGCTGCAGGCCCGACATCTGGCCGCTTTTTGGTTTGAGTTGTTTTTTGTTTTTTTTTTTTTTTTTCCCTCCCCCCCCTCTTCCCAAAGCCCACGTGATATTTTTCTGTGCGCTTCAAAGCTGGGGTTTGTTTGTTTTTCCAAGCCCAAGAGCTCCAGTTGCAGCATCTGCGTGAAAAGCCTCCAGGAAACAACCCCGTGTGCACAGAAGTAGTTGAGCGAACATGCAAGGGCAATATTTATCTTCCCCTTCCGCGGATCAGCACGGAGACACGCAAGGCCCCTGCTCCTGCCACTCACTGCATCCCGGCAGGAAAGGACAGGGAGGGATCGAGGGCGGAGCCGCAAAGGATCAAAGGATTTCGGTGCGGACTGGGAGAGGTGGGAGGAAGGCAGGGCAGAACGGCAGTGAGGGGTCAGGTTTTGGGACAAAAGGAAGGGATGAGTGGGGGAGGCAGGGGGTGATCAGCAGCACTCCCAAAAAGAAGGAAAGCTGGCTTGGCATGGAACCCACCCGAGGGAAGGCTGCCCATCACAGCTGACTCAGACCCAAGAGAGCGGTGGGTTCATCCCTGGCTTTGCAAGTCATTTTGGTAGAAGATTTGGAATTTCCAGGCTGGGTTTCTGGCAGAAGTGCTAAGACCTAAGCCACATTTAGGAGGTTTAAAATGTCAAACGTGTCATTAAATGGGGAGAAGTTTTTGCAAGTGTTGGGCAGCCCCCTAAAGGCTCCTAAATGTGATGGGAAAAGCTCGGAGAAGGTCCCTGTGGAGGAGTCCTGTGGGCTGGGAGTGCTGGGCACGTGATGGATCTGGACAACTCAACCAGCCTTTTATCCAGCAGCCTCCCAAATAAATCTCCTCCTTTTCCGTGGCAGGGATTCTCATTTCCATTGTCTCTGTGGATGAACACAGGAGTGAATGATCTCCTTTCATGCTGGACTCGGTCACCCACCCCACAGCTGAATTATTTCAGTTCACTTTTATAAACTTTTGGACATTCCGTGTTGCATGGAGTCAAACCCACAGGAAGGAATTATCTGGGTGGATTTGGCTACGATGGCTCTGAGGTGCTGCTTGAAGGGAAAGAAGCAACTCAGCCAAGCTCCTTGGTTTAACAGGATTGAGGAAATCCAAGCAGGAGAATTCAGACCCTTGCAACAGCAGGTAAAACTGAAGTGTTGAAGGACTGGATCCTCTCTGCGTCCTCACCTGAGTGAAACATCCAGTAACAGCCTCTGCGTGCTCTGAAAATACGAAAAGAGGAAAATAACTTCCCTCCTAGTTACCGTTTACTGATTATTCCAGCAAGGAATCTTCCCCAGTTGCCTCAAACACGCACAAAGAGAATTTTCCAGGAGAACAGGCAGGCAATGGGGTGATCTGGGGGTGAAACGAGGAGGCAATTTTGGTGTCCTGTGCTTGTAGGAGGAACAGGGCTGCACAGGCACCCCAGAACGACCTTCACTCCCAACCCACTGCCTGGACAAGTGGTAACACGAGCTCTTACACAGTCGAGTTATCTCCCTGAAGGCGGTTCCTGGCTCTGCCCCTGGACAGCCAGGAATTCTTGGTGACAGAATTATTATGTCACGCCCCTTTTGGTTTCCTCACGCTTCACCCAAAGCCACTTCTAATCAGAGAAAAGGCTCCCAGCTCACCTACTGCGCTTCAGGTTAGGGTTTGTTTTGCTGTCTGGCATCAAAGACAAACAATTTCTGGCTGCAAACCACAGACTCACTCTTGAGCAGCAAAATTCTCATTCAAGTTTTTATTTAGGCTCAGGCTTAGACCCGGTTCCCAAGCAGAAAGTTTAAACCTTCTTCACCTTGCGACAGAAACCTGACTTTGGGCACAGCGTGGCGCTTTCAGGATGGATTAGTGGATAAAGGATGTGCTTTCAGGATGGATAAACACGTCAATACAAGCACAAAGGCCACCAAAGAACTCATGCTGCTCGTGCCAACGGCCTGGCCCGTGCTAGGGCTCAGCACAGACCTTTCCTAAGGGACTGAGAGCACTTCCTCTGTTTTCCACACATCCCTTCCTCCCATGGACAATGCTGGGCACAGCAGGAAGAGGAAGCACATCTGGTTTGCACTGCACGATGGGTCTGTGTGAGGGAAGGACACAGAGAGGCTGTGGGATTGTCAAGGACCCTCTCACAGCAGGAGCCTGCGACAGAAGCAGGGCAGTGTCTCTTTACAGTCTGTGACATTATGCAGCCCCAGTGAGCGTCCTTTGCCTGCTGACTCTTGCATTTCAGCGGGACTCCAATAAATGCAGTCGGCGGCCCGCGATATTCCACAGGGAAATAAAAAAGGATAAACTACCAGCATTTGGAATTTTTGTGGTGCAGCAGTTCGTCTCAGCAAGGTGTATAATGAGATTTCCAATAAACCATAACCCAGAGGAATGAGACTTTTTCTCTTCTGTGATACCGACACAAGTGGTCTCACAACTCATGTGAGTCCTGCGGTTGGGCACCTGCGCATCCCATAAGGATCAGCTCAAGATAAAATGCAATTTTGCCTTTAAAAACATCAATGTTGGGTCTTTTGTTTATCTGCAGCACGGCAACATTGCACTTGTGAAAATAAAACACACGCGCCATCTTCCAAGATTACCATCACATAAAAGCCAAGCCTGGATTCATTCGTTGCCTGCCTGGGTCTGCATTTAAAAATGTTATTCCTGGCTTGTCCCAGTTGAGATCTTCACCCGTGTCACTTATCCAGCTGATGCACAGTCTGGCTACTGGGCTACCATGGCCAAACCACGGAAAAACACCACGAAAAATAGAAATTGTGTGTCCGCCCCTTGGCCGCCGGATGCCATCCATGCAATCCGCAGGCAAATCTGCAGCCGACAGCTCCACTAGAAAATGTGCATTTCTACGTTGCTGTCAGCCAGAATCCTGGTTTAGAATGGAGAGTGGGAATGTGGGGGGTGAAAAAATGATAATTTTGAGAGGTCTTTAGTGTCTCTTTTGTTTCCACACTGTATTTAAAGACAATCTGGAGTCAGGTGCCAAACTGGCGCTGGCTGCGGAGCGCGGGTTGGGTTGGTGGCGGCTCAGGCAAGCACCGGTGCCAAAAGCTTTATCGGGGTTTTGGCATCACCACCCAGCAGCAGCTCAGGCTTCATCCCTGAGGCTCTTTGTCATCCTAAAACAACGGCTGAGGAAGCAGAGCATCGCAGCCATTCCCTCTTCTACTCCATAAGGCTCCTCGTGGCTGGAATGAGGCGTTTTGACTGGAAAGGCAGGGGAAAGGCACCTACTGCCCACATTGGAACGAACAAAGAGCACGGGCTGCACTCGGAGCCGGGGACAGACTGCAAATGCACCGTCCATGAAGGGGAGAAGAAAGGAAGATGAGCACACGCGATTTTGGACGTCAGTCACGATGCGCCCCGAGGCTCCAGCCGGCTGGGATAACCCTGGGGGGAGGACAGGAGCCCCAGGCCCAAACCCGTCAGCTCTGCGGGGTCACCTGGAACAGGGCAAGGCACAGCTCTGCCCTGAGAGGGGTCACCGCCCCTCAGAGACCCCCGGGGCCGGGGCTGGCGCACCCACGGCCTCTCCGCACCCGCGGGCGGCCACACACAAAAGGCAGCGCCGCCCGCCCCGCTCCCATTTAAGGACTCTCTGACCAATCAGCGCCAGGGGCGGGGCTAAGGGGAAAATTGACAGGACCCCCGAGACCCCGCCCCCAGCGCGCGGAAGGGGGCGGGGAGAAGTGCGGAGGTAACCAATCGCCGTCGGCAGGAGGCCGGATCAGCCAATCAGCGGCGCGCGGGGCGTGTCCCGCCGCGGGGTCAGGCCGGGAGCGAAGGCGCCCGTCGCTCCCTGTTCCTCCCGCTCCGCTCACGGCCGAGCCTCCTCACCGCGGGATCCCTCCGCCTGCACGCAGCGGCTGGCGGGGTGTGCGCTCCGCTCCGTGCCCCTCCGCCCGGGAGGGATTATTTCCCGCGGTCGCGGCGGCGGGGCGGCCCCGGCGGGGCCGGGGGATGGAGGCACCGGGCGCCCGCCGGAGGGACGGAGGAGCCGCCCCGTGAGGGAGGAACGGGAGCGCAGCGGCC
>VZRN01005000.1:95820-117249 GCA_013397935.1 Dasyornis broadbenti | reverse complement strand
TTTTTTTTTTTTTTTTTTTTTTTTTTAGAATTTCTGTCTCTGCTTCAAACCAAGTCAGCAAATACTTTGCTATTAAACCATGTATTTTCTGTGCTCTGTTTATTTTTCAAAGGAACAGATAATTGCTGTTTTGGTAAAACTCTGACCACATTAAGTTTGACTCCTATCAGTCCTGTTATTTTTATGAAAGACTTTGCTGTATTAAATGTTAGCAAAGCTAACAGTTACCCAGATTCCCAGATTTACCATTTTCCATAGCAACTTCCACTGTCTGATTTCTGGCAGCAGTGGCTGAAAGAGCAGCACCACCTGTGGAAATAACTGGGTTTATTTTCCTGCGTGCTTTTTAATGGATTGAGAGTTTGGGAGAGCTTTCTAGAGCTGCTTTTGCTGTCCCAAGAAGATCTGAACCTGTTAGGACCTCTCTGATGCTGGGAAGGAAATCACTGCACTCTGTGGGGAAAAAAAAGGTTGGGTTTGGATGATGACAGGGGAAAATGGGAAAAACGTGATAATGGCAGATTTCTAGCAGTGGTTTCTGTTCCCTTGACATGTTTGTCATCAACCCCTGGGTCAATGCAATTGTTTCTCTTCCTGGTAACTCCTGGGGGAGGAGGGCTTGAGGGCAGTATTTAGCGATCCTTCTGTCTCATCTGTGTTGGGAAGGATCCACTTTGCAGTAGCTGATACCAGTTTTGATCCTGTCATCATTACAGTGGAGAGTGAGGTGGAGAAGAATTCACTTCGAGCCTCAGTCACTGAGCAGCGATCGATTTTTCTTTGTTATTTCCAGTTATGGCTTTAACTTGAAATGCAGGAGACAGCAGGGTTTGCATCTGGAAAATCAGAAGTGCATCTGTGAGCCAGATGCTTTGCTATGGAGGGAGCAGATCAAAGGATCACAGAACCATCAATATTGGGTGAGACCTTAATGCCCATCTCACTCCAAGCCCCAAACATCTTCCTCTAGACCAGGCTGCTTCGAGCAAAGATACAACATCAGAGTTGAGTAGGAATAATTTTAAGAATCTCTTTTAGTTGAGTGTTGCAGCTCTTTCATTCAAGAAGCTTGAAGGCCGCTGTGATGTGGAAAGAATTTCTGAACAATGCAGTGAAGCTGTGGAGAGGTGCATCAGAGAGTTTTCCTTCTCCCTGACCCTCTAGGAAATGCTGTGCTGGGAGTAAAATTAGGCACAGTGAAGAATATTTAGCTTTGGGCTTGCTGATGTTTTGATTGCTCTTCATGGACTGTTTCTGCTGATGTTCTCAAATGATTTCTGCAGAAAAATCCAAAGTCTTCCATTCAAAGCTCTGATGCTATTTCTTCTTAGACCTTGAATGATTCATGGGGTTTTTTCTGCATTTATAAAATGTCACTCCTGTGGTTTGTTATGATGTATGGCCTGAACATTCCTGGTTCCTGCGATGCCAACTTACCCATCTTCACTGTGGCTTGTTACTGCTTCAGAAAACAAGCCTTGAACAGTTCTTGAGCTGCAGATGTTTATTCCTTAATGGCATCGTGGCTTTCTCAGAGATGTTACAGCTCCTAAAAGGTCCAGAGCAATTTATTCCCTGCTTCTCCGAATCTTTATCTGCCTGGAATGCCTTGTTGTTTTATTCCAAATCCAGTTTCTCCTGAGTTGTTGTTTGTGTGGAGCCCAAACCAGGGATTTCAGGAGTGTTCAGATTTACGTGGAGAACAATCCTTCCTGAATTTACCTGACGCTGAGTTTCCACAGCCGAATTTGGAGAGGTCCTTCCTGCAAAGCTTTTCCCAGTGTTTCTCCCAACCCTCCCAGGACAATATCTCCTGCAGTTCTGAGCTGGTGGGTTATTGTTCCTCTGTTTGGCTTGGCCTCAAGTTAAAAAAAAAAAAAAAGATGATAAAAAAAAATTGCTGTTACTATTTTGGAACTAAAACTTTGATTTGCAAACCACTTCTCATTATTTTACTTTCCCTAAACAAATCCAAACCGTTGCAGTATCATGATGTTTAAGTCAGTGGAAAAAATTATTTAAAAACTTGGAATGGAAGCTTTAAGCAGTGGGATTCAGTGGTTCTAACACCATTCAGCTCCCTAACAAAGTGCTCCATTTGGAACTAATCAGAGCTTTGTGATTTTTCTAGGCCAATTTGGAACTGCTTTGATGTGCGACGGGATCAGATAGTATGAGCTCAGGCAGACAAGACATATGGGCTAAATTAATCCTTACCAAGTCTAGGAAAATTAAATCTTTATGGAAAAAAAATGGAGGTTATGTATAAACAAAATGCAAATTATAAGCTGCACGCGATGCTTGTTGTAAGGAGAGTGGAGAGGAGGGAATACAAGATAAGAGGCAATAAATTGTAACAAACTGCTTGTTCAGAGATTTTTCTGGAGCTGTGTGGCTGCTCTTACTCAGTTTCAAGCATTCTGAGTGTTTATATTTCTGATTGTTCAGAGTATTTGGAAGCTGGTTGTGCAGGATAACGCAGCCCTGCCTGAACTCCTTTCCCAGCTTGCTCCTCTGCACTGTCCCTTTGCCAGGAGGATGGTGCTCAGCCCTCTGGAACTTCCTCCCCGCAGCCCTGGGCTGGAGTGAGAGTTTAATGAGCTCCAGGAGAGAGGCTGAGTGAGATAAGCTCTGCTAAAGACCGACTTTGGCAAGGAAATTTAAACCCTTCCCCACCCTCCCGCCAAGCTTGGAGTTTAATGGTTGGTCTGAGTGAAAGCTTGAGGTTAAGTTTTGTTATTGGTGGGAAGCTGTGCTGAATAAATACTGTATGATTAGATAAATATAATACTTTTGTATTTATATATCAAATAAACTTCCTTTTTTGCTCAAGAAGTAGTGCTGAAAAGGAAAGCAGGTACCTGTAAGCCTCCTTTCTCCTGACACCCTTCTGCCATTCTGGATTGATTTCTTTACACACAGAAGCTTTTTTATGCATGTCAAGTGTACAGAGCCTTTCACTTGTTCTACTGCCTTAAACTGTGTATAAATCTAAAAATGTCACTCTTGAA
This sequence comes from Dasyornis broadbenti, assembly GCA_013397935.1. NCBI lineage: Eukaryota > Metazoa > Chordata > Aves > Passeriformes > Dasyornithidae > Dasyornis > Dasyornis broadbenti. Next base: position 114,238 of record VZRN01005000.1, on the reverse strand, counting down.
ATGGAGCTTACAATAGGTAATTGTATGGAGTGGGGCTGTGCTATTTCTGACTTGCATTGTGTGTGCTGACTGACGGCAACATGGAATGGGAGGGTGTGCAAAGTATTGTTTTCAGCAGAAATTGTCCCAACTCATGGCACGGTGTCAACTTAGCAGGGTCTGAGGAAGCCTTTTCCCTTACAGGGACCTGGAGCTGCTGCTGTTGAGCTACCCTGAGTGAAGGAGAACTAATTTTGTTATGGCAAGATGAACATTTTCTCCTGTGGTTTGTGCCAGGCTAAAATCCATGTGAAATTCTAATTACAGCTCTCCCTACCAGCATTTCAGGTTGATTCCAAATGTAACAATGGAATTTCAAGTAACACAGTTACTATGAGTAGTTACTAGGGATGTTTTTGTTGGTCTGAACTCCCTCTGTAAAGCATCTTTTCCTCTTAAACCCTTTTTTGCTTTGATGCTGCAACCTTCTGCTTGGGCATTGTTAGTATAGGAGTTTGAAATATGGTTATAACAGGTTATTAAATGGCGAAGACAAGAAAATCAGGGTTTTGCTAAGAATTTTTCATTGCAATCTCTGTGGAAATACTTGGGAATGCCTTGAGGCTCATCCTGGAGAGGTAATGGAGCTCCATGGAGGTGCTTCCTGCTCTCCTTGTATTGGGATGGGGAGAGAGTGGAAAGAATAAAAGCGAGGAAACTCCTGGGTTAAGATAAAGACATTTCAGTAGGGAAAACAAAAGCCGCACATGCGATCAAAGCGAAGGAATTGATTCCACACTTCCCGTGGGTGGGCAGGGTTTGGCCATCCCGGGACAGCAGGGCTCCCTCAGAGGTTGTGATGACTTGGGAAGGGTGTTGGGATCACTGAACATCCCCTGCTTCCTTCCTGCCCCAGCTCTCCGTGCTGAGCATGATGCCCTAGGTCTGGAATATCCCTTGGATCAGCCGTGCTCAGCTGGTTCTGTCCCATCCCAAATGCTTGTGCTCCCCCAGCCTCCGTGCTGGTGGGATGGGGTGAAGACCCCAGAAGGCCTCAGCTGTGTAAGCCCTGCTCAGCAGTAACCAAAACATCCCTGAATTATCCACGACTTCCAGCACAAATCCAAACCAGCCTCACACCAGCTACTGTGGAAAAGAATTAACTCTACCCCACCCAAACCCAGCACATAACATTAAAATGACATTTTCCAAGAGCCCTTTTCCCCAGTTTTCGTGTTGAAAAGTTAAAATCTGTGGTGTGTAGAGGTTAAAGGTCTTGCAATCTCTCTCCAATTGACTGCTGGGTGACTATTGTTTAAAAAAGAATTATGCTGTAAGTAGCTTTTTAGATTAGCCAAGATAATCTCAGTTTGTGAATAGCTGCTGACTGAAACCACTTCCCTGAACTGTTACTTGGGGAATATCAGGAGTAACACCTTCAATTTTAAAAGAAGCCAACTTCTCCTGACTGCCTTCCCAGGGGATCCCTCACTCCAGAGGAAGGTGTGATGTTTGTGTATTCCCTCCGTTTATTTTAATGGCTTTTTGTATTTTTCTTTCCAGGTCACTCCAAGGTCCGAGACCCCCATCAACAGCGTCAGTAACAGTTTGGAAAATGTGCTCCATACATCAACACATTCCATGGAGGAGTCATTGCCCAAGAGGCCCTCGGGGAAACACTCCAAAGGTGCGTCCTTTTCCTTGTGCCTGCTTCCAGCGGGGAACCAGCTCAGCTCCTTGGTGGTGCTCAGCTTTATTTTCATTGGGATCGGAGGGTGGAATTTTGCTGCTTTGCTTCTGGGTTGGGTTGTGCAAAGGAAGTCACAGAAGGGTTTGTAGGAAATGTGAGTGTGTCAGGGAGAAATGGTCGGTTAGAGAGGAGTATCCTGATTTTTCCATTGGGAAATAAGCAAGAAGGCCCTTTGAAATACCTTCTTTGGAAATATCACCTTAGCTCGCATGAAATCTCCTCCAAGAAGTGAGTATCTTGGACATTCCATCTCTCAGCCTTGCAGCAGCAGTAATGTCATTTCTTAGGTGAAGCATATGGTGCAGAATGTTGCTCAAATGGAAAAGGCATTTAAATAGTTTGACTTCCATCTTTCTCCTGCTTGCCATGGATGTCAGTGAGAAACTGAGGGAAGAGAAGTGGAAGATGAGAGAAAGATCTTGCACCTTCCTCTGTTACAAAATAAATCTGGTTTTTATAATGCCATATTGCGTGCTGACCTGGCTAAAGACTGGGCTTAGCAAATCAGGGTTAATGACTCCATTTCCACACTCCAGGCTCTGATTTGCAAATATGAAAATGTCCAGGTTAAAATGTGACTAACTGTATTTTTATTTAATGCATTAAAAACCCCACTGATAAATGAGGGAGAGTCTTTGAACTGGGAGCTGTCTTTGTGAGCTCTGTGGGGCAAAATTAATTAGGACAAATATATGCCCCCATATGTTACCTTCAAATATTAAAAATAATGTTGTGGGCCATCTAAATTTTTTTAATTTGGATTTTGTCTTGAATTCTTTTTCTCTCTGCCGCTGGCTTCCTACAGGACTTTGCAAACACAGTTTGCTACCACAAAAATCAAGATGAAGAATTTCAGAGCACATCTTCACTCAGGGGATCTGATACTGCTCAGAAAGAGTTAAATATCCCAAGAAATGCTCACTTGCCTCCACCAGTTCTGCTTTTTGGTGACACACTCCACTGTAATCCCAGAACTGTAAGGAGCAGTAATTTTTTACAGCACAGTAATGCTGGAAGTAGCCATTTCTCCAGCTGTAAAAACCATCAGGGTAGAAGAAAACGCAGCACTAAGCAGAAGCATGGCTGAGTTTGTGGCTTTCATCTGATTAAAAATAGGACAGGGTTCAACACTGTTTTCATTTGTACTCAGTGATTGCTATTCCAGTACCATATATGCTAAGATTAGTCATGGTACGCTGTGAAAATTAATTAGGTTTTCCTCTGATCTGTTTTTCTCTTATAGAATACCTGCCTCGTGTTCAGTTTAATTTACAGGCTGCCTCAGTGATGGCTGGGAAAAGGGGGTGTGGAACAAATACTGATATTCTGCTTTCTGCTTCAGCAGCAGCAAAGGCTGTGTTGAATTCTCCTTGATATTTGATGATCTGCCTGGGAGTTCTGTCTTTTCAGCTTGGAGCGCAATTTAGGATTATTTGCCAGCTTGAATCCACTGCTACTGACCTATATTCCTTATTTTCCTAGCAAACACAGCACTTCATTTAGCAGGACCCACTAACTTTTTAACCTAGAGCACAAAAAATTGTCATGAAAGCATGGCAAGCCTGCTTTTTGTGTTGTTATTTTTCAACGAGACCGGTTTCAGACTTCTTGACAGGACAGGATTTCTCCCCAGAAGTAATGAGCTGCCCAAGGTCATCATTCCTCTCCTGGCAAAGCCCTGGAGCTGGAAGTGTCTCATTGAAAAAGGCTGTAGCTGAAACATGAGAAAGAGAAGAAAAACGAGAAAGGTGCAGCATTTGTTGTGCTTAGCTGGATTAGAGACAGTTTGTATTAACCCAGGGAATGTTTTAATCCTGATTTGGAGAAATGTCAGTAATTTAACTTACCCTCCACAGCTGAACAGTGACTGGGGTTGGAGTAGGCTTGGACCTGAAAGCTCTCAGTGACTGTGTTTTCCTTAATCCACCACTTTTGGCATCAGATATTTCAGTTTCTACAAGGGAAAGAGGCGGGAAGAGTGGAGCATTTTGCTGGATCCTCTCAGTGGCAGCGTGTGCGCACTTGGAAGCAGGAGCTGGGAATGTTCCCTACAGCTTCATGCAGAGGCTTGTCAAATACCTGGGAATAATTTCACCAGAATTGTGCTGCCTCAGGAAATGAATTTATAGCAGGAGTGTCAGCCTGAGAAGTGCACAAACCTTTGCTTTTGCCTCAGAGGCCCAGCTCGCTGTGGGAGTTCTCGCAGGCATTAAATCATAGAACTGTGGAATGATTTGGATGGAAGGGACCTTAAAGATTGTCTTATTCCATGGGCAGGGACACCTTCCGCTAGACCAGGAGCTGGATCCATGCTGAATACCCAAGGTGTTGAGAGTAGTGACCAGCAAACCCTTGGTTTTTTATCAAAATTCCTCAATTTTTTCATGCTGTTTCTCCAGTCATGGCTAAAGCCCTTTGTCCCTGTGTACATATGGTAAAATGGGGTAAACCAGGTGGACATTGCAGCAGAGTGAAAGTTGTGGCACTGGGAAGCTCCTCCACCTGCTGCCATAAACATTTTGAGGATCTGTGCTCTGTCTGGGCTTTTCTTTTTTTAAAATAAAGTTTAAGAATTTGGCCTTTGCAAGTAGAGACAAAAATACAGATGGCTTCTGACAGAAGGATGTGGAGCTCTTGTGAAATCCAGTAACTGTTAACATGCAGTGTAAATTGTGCTTTTTATTCCTATTTTGATCAGTGATTTAGGGTTGTCCAAAGCTGTTTTCACAGATGTGGAATTGTTTTAACTGGAGGTGACTTTGGGAAGTGGAGGCTTTCCCTGTTCTCAGGAACTGGCTGTTGTTGTGCTGGAAGCTGCAGACAGGCTTGTTCACAGGTTTGGAGGCACTGACAGATCTCACTGGTCAAGCAGAACAGAGATAAACACAGAGAGATTCTTGGGTTACATATAATTAAAATTCCAAGAGGGATATGTTGCTTTCTGTCCCTCTTCCCACTGTTCCTAGAATGCAGTCAGGTTTTAACTATGGTTTTAACACCAATTGAAACAAATTCAAAGAAAGGTTGGGCATTTTTTGTCTCCTGAGCCTTTCCCAGTAGCAAAGTGGTTGAAAAAAAGTCACAAGTTAAAATCATTTTTCACTATTTTGTTTTGTAGGCAATCCTCTGCTGGTAGCAAAGGGAAATTCAGGAAATTCCATTTTTATTCCAAAGTCCAGGAGGAGCTATGTGACCCATGGGAAGCCCCATGCACAGAGCTAATTTTTAACAAGCCTGTGGATGTAGAGTTGTGATAATTCCCAAAAGAGAGTAGTTACAGTTATCACAGCTGAATGAAAAAAATCAGCTTATTTTTATTTGTTCAAAAAGGCAATAGGAATTTTCCATGCTCCAGAGATGATGTTAATTACTCCTTTACTGCAAGGTTCCGAGGATTTGGCCATTAGGTGGATAGCACTGGAGGCAAGTCCTGCTCTCTGCACGTGACATATTTTAGCGATGTATTAAACATGGTCAGTGACCACAGCATATTTTCCAAAAGCACAGAGGAATGAAGTGCATTAGACCAGATGTTGAAGTGCAGAACAAAAGAATCTTTATAGTAAAGACAACATGAGTTACAAACATCCCAGGACAGAGACTTTGCAGGCTTCAGCCTGTCGCTGCTCACGGCACTTGAGTCAAATCCTGATTTGTCACAGCCTCTGGGTGAAGTTTTCTGCACTGGAGGTTCTGTGTTGGGGTTTAGAAGTTGCTCATCTCTGCTCTGAGCCTTTGCAGGTGGCGCTTCCCGTGTCCCTCCCCAGAGCAGCCTGGGACGATGATTTCCTCCTCTGAACAAGTCCCATTTTCTGCAAAGTGACAGAAATTCTCCCATCCTTGTGTTTCCTGTATATTTATCTTGCCTTTCCAGTGTTGCCACACAAAACCCTCCAAATTGTCTCCACGCCAGCCTGATTTCAAATGAGGCAACTGTTGAAATCTGATCCTTCTAGAGTGAAGCTGAATCATAATTCTTGCAACACAGGATCTAAGGATAGGCACAAACTGCTTCTGGAGAGCGAAGAGTAAAGCTTTGAGATAGAAAATGGGAGCAGGAGGCTTTATTCTACAATCTCTTCTCCATTTATCTCTGCTGAGCACAGGAAAACCACTTGCTTAATGGAAGGGATACTCAGAGTCCACACACAGGGTTCTGAAAAACCTTGGTGTGTCCCAGGCTCGAATAAATACATGGAACAGCACGTGGCTGACTGGATAAAAGTCTATGGACACGAAGGAAAACAAGCTCTAAATGCATCTCAGTAATATATTTGTTTAAGTTTTGATCCATATTAGGCTGTAAATATATCCCTGTTTGCAGGATTCCCGTTGGGCTCAGGTGGGATGAGTTAGAGGTGGGTTGTGGTGGTTGCCATGTGCAGCAAACGTTGGTATCTGAATTATTTCATGACAATAGTTAGCAGAAATGTGTGATGTCAGCCTTCTAGAACTTCTTGCCACTATTTTTGCCACTCTGTTTTCCTTGGCAAAATGTGTTTGTACGGTCTTGCACCTTTTTTTTGTCTCCCACTTCCTTGACTCATTCTTTTTCCATAAGAAACCAGGCTGCAGGAGCTCTCCCAGTTTAATGGCGGTCGACAGCCTTTTCCTCTTGAAATGCTTGGCACCAGTTGTTCAGTCTGCTGAAGGCAGGGAGGAAATACAGGGGGAGGGAAAAAACCCTCTGAAATCTATTTTGTTCAGGTCCAGACTTCAGAGTGCCTTGTTCTGCATCAGTTGTGGAGCTGGATTATTCTATTTTTAAGTAACTACATCATCTCCAACGATATTGGGTCAACTACTGGTAGGGTAGGGCTTAAAGAAATATTTAGGCTATGATAATCCTCCAGGAAAAATCTCCCTCTCCCAACTGTATATAATTTTTCAGCTGTTTGTGTATGTCCTTGTTCATTTTCCCTCTGAAGGAGAGCTCTGCTTCTAAACTTGAGCAATGTGGGTTGAGATCACACACCAGGCACCGCGTTCCTGACCTTCTGTCTCTGCCACACGAGTTGTTCGAGGAGTATCAAGTATTTAGAGTGAATTCTAGAAGTCAAACCCGAGGATTAGCGTGCTCCAAAGAAACATGTTTTGATGTTGCATATTTTCCCCTGTGCTAGAAGATTATCCTATATTAAGGAATTTCTTGAAGCCTTTATGATGCATAAATCACGTTTCTCAATCTGGAGTTGGGAGTTCAATTCAGGTTGGAGGTTTAATTTTGCAATAAAGACAGTACTCAGGTTTAAGAGTTGAAAAAACGTCAGGAATGTTGCATTTCACCTCAGGTTTTTATTGATGGTGTAATTGTCCTCTGCATATAGAAGCCCATTTCCTGTCTTCAAAGCCGCCGGGATGAGTGGCTCATCCTTGGGCTATCATAGAGCTGGGAGTGGAGCTCCTCTCTCCTGGGACTGCACTTGGACTCTGGCAAATTGATGTTGTCAGCTGTTAATAAGTTAACTTTTATACTCTTTTGAGGCTGCAGTCAGTATTTGTCACCCTCATTACCTCCTTTTCCACGTACCAAGCCTTGTCAGGAGAGATCTGGGATGACTGGGAAAGGGAGAGGAGGGAGCAGCATGGGCACTCCTGTAACTGGATGGGAAGGTTGCTCCTGGCTGCCTGCTCGTGCAACAACTGTCACAACCTTTGTGTGCAAATCTGAAAACGCTTCTGGCTGAGCTTTGGAATCCACGGCCCTGATTCCTCGCCTGGGGCAGCCCTTTGTGCTCCCCTTGGCCCAGAGCTGCAGTGGGAAGGGATGCTCTGCGCGTGTACCAGGGGCTCCTTTGGACTTCCTGTGACAGCAGATTCTTTCATTTCCTCTAAGCAGTTTTAGTAGAGTCTACACCATGTGCCTTGATCGCACATTCCCCTAAAATAATGGATATCAAGCATTTTCCTGAGGGCCTCATCCTGAAGCTGCTGAGTGATTCTTTTACTTTAGCCTTGTTGGGACTTCCTGCTTGTTTTTCCTCGGTGAGGAGGTGGAATCGCTCTGCTTGGGCAGCTGTTGGTGCCTGCCTAATTAACTGCTGAGCCTGTTGATTAAATGCATTCAAATTTGACAGAGCTATTTAGAGATTTTATTTACAGTGGTATCTGGATAGAAGAGACTCATTCATGCTTCCTCCAGGAGCAGAGGTAAGAATGGTTGAGGTACAGCATGGATCCATGGGAAACGAGGCTTTGCTTTGCTCCTTGGTAATCCACAGAATCCCTGAATTTGTGTTGGAGGAGACCTTGAAGCTCATCTCATTCTACCCCTGCCACCTTCCACTAGACCAGGTCACTGAGAGCCCCATCGTTCATCGTGCTTTTGTTTATCCTTACGTTAAATAAAGATTTGTGTAGTGGGCGATACAATTTCCTTATTAAACATCAGGAAATGGTACTACAATAGGATTTGAAAAAGAACACTTAATTTGGAGTACTCTGAAGCCCATTCAGTTTGGCTTCAGTGGGGGTTGGATGATACTTTTGTTTCCAATTAATTAGAATCAAACTATTGTGGAAAAATTCAAATTCCAAGAATAGGATGCAGGTAAATCCAGCTGTGCCAAGGAATTTACCTCACTGCGCTGCAATCCTCAGGCACATTCCTGATCTTGGATAATCACTATGTAGTCATCAATATCTAATGTGAGAATATAAACTCATATTTAATATTATTTACCTTTTTCTCTGGCTGTCTCAGGAGGCCCCACGTAGGATGTGCATTCGTAGAAGGATTCTCCCATTTCCCAGTCCATGCCTGTGAAGTCCTGGAAGTGCCTTCTGTGGCACAGGAGTTGTTAATGAAGGTGAAATTAATGGTCATTACCTCACCAGCTCTGGAAGCAGCAGTGTGCATGACCTGTAATGGAAACAACAAAGCAACTTCAGCTTTTAATTAAAATTGCATTAAAAGGGGAAAACCACCTTTTCTCAGATCTTAATGGTAATGGCTTAACGCAGCCCATCTTCTGAGGCAGAGAGAAAGGTGTTGGAAGAGCTCTTCCTGTGGTGGAATTAAAGCTTAAACCTGCATTTTTACTGAAAATCCTTAATTAAAAGCAGGAGATGAAATGTGAAATGTAAGAAATTACGGAAGGATGACAAATACGTAATTCAAGGCTCTAAAAACCCCCCCAAAACCCCAAGAAGGTGAATTTTAACTGCTGATTTTTTTGTCTCCTGGCAAATTCCTGCTACAGCCTGATGGGAAATGGCTCAGTGGGGCTGGACTTTGCCGTGTCTGCTGCCTGCAGATTGAGTGAGGGATGTGAGAAATGCTCAGAAATGCTCAGCTGTTTCTTGGGCCCTCAGAATGCAGCACCCTGGAACATCTGGGAATGTCTGCTCTGAAATATCCCATTTTGCTGCCATCTTCGACAGAGGCACGTAAGAATTTAGGGAAGAATTTAAAATAAATGGCTTGCTTATCCTATCTAGGCCCACGTATCCCTTAAATGAAATTGGATAAAAATTGCCACTTTAAAGGAGAAAATAGGAGCGATTCACATGTATTCCTAGAAATCCAGCCCATCCCTGCTGGTTTTACATACTGTCACTACTGCACTAATGACTACGTGGCAATTTTCTGGTGCATGTCATGCTTAGGAAGCATTTACAGCTGGTTGGTTGTTAGCTGGTAAATGTTCCTTCCCTTCCCTTAACAGTTTATTCCTAAATCCCCCGATTTTCTGAAGCACATTTTTCATTTCCATCTCCCTTTCCATTTAGATGAATTCTTGCCTCCAAAAGCTGAGGGGTAATAGGCTTAAAGTACAATAATTTTCTCCATAGGTAGCTGGAGTTTTTACAGGTATCTGGATATACAAGTTAAAAATGGTGTCATGTCTCACAGATTTTTGGGCCCAGACCTGAACATTTCTGAGTATTTAAAATAAATCTGAGGTTTCTTGCTTGCCTTTGATGTCAGCATTAGAATTCTCACATGGGGGCTTTTCTCTGCAGACATGGGAGGCTGTAATTTTGGAAAGAATCAGACTGCAGCAGGGAAAAGATACCAAATACTGTAGGACTGGAGGAAAGGGTGATCTTGGGAATTAGGAATAATAAATTGATTGAGTTGGGGCTGTTCAGGCTGCAGTGAAGCTGGAGAGCTTCATCAGGATCCGGAAGGACAGGACAAGGGGCAGTGGCTTCAAACTGGAGGAGAGTAGGTTTGGATTGGATATTGGGAAGGAATTCTTGGCTGTGAAGGTGGGGAGGCCCTGGCACAGATTCCCAGAGAAGCTGTGGCTGCCCCTGGATCCCTGGCAGTGTCCAAGGCCAGGCTGGACAGGGCTTGGAGCAGCCTGGGACAGTGGGAGATGTCCCTGCAGGGCTGGAATGAGATGAGCTGTAAGGTCCCTTCCCACTCAGACAATTCCATGGTTTGAAAGAACAAAGCCGAGAAGAGTCAAAGCAGTGGAATTCTGTCCATTAATTCAGTTATTTTGGGGTTGTTTAAAGGAAGTTGTGTTCTTGTGTTTAATGACAGCTTAATGTGGTTGTGATAAATGGCGTTACGTTGGAAAATGCCAGAGCAGAGCCTGATCCTGAGAGCTGGGTGAAGAGATAGGACAGCTGTTGGGAAGGGAAGCATCTGGAGCTGCTCGTGGGTTGATTCTAGAGAGTAAACTGAGAGTGGAGTCTCGTTTGGGGATTGCAGGCAGGGGGAACTGGGAGAAGTTTGAGGGGTGATACTGCCCCAAAGCTGTGTGAGCACAGCCCCTTGTACTTCCCTGGAGCATTTCATGGATTGATGGATCTGATCCATATGGTAGATCTGTTACTTTGCACCACACAAGTAGAGGAGACAAACAGTCAACTTTGGCATTGTTTAGGTGCTTTGAATTTTCATTTCTAACTTCATTTTCTCATGTTCTTTCAAGCTGGAGAATCACAGGCTATAATTATGCAAGACAATGCTTTTGATTAAAGGAAATTTTCTTTCTTGGGTGCACAGAAATGCTAAGCTAAAAGGTTAATGTTTCATTTGCTTTCTGATTTGTTCTTTTATTTCTCCCTGGAAAAAAAAAAAAAGGAGAGGACTTGCTGTGCTGCATGATATCCCTGCCTGGAGTGGATGCATTTCATCAGTGGAGGGTGTGGGTGCTATTTTTAACCAGCACTCAGAGGGGCAGCCCTGCTAAAATTACATCATTAATATCCCCAGCTGAAAGGAAATGGCAGAAAACACAACAGGGCCTTTGGAGTTTCTCCCTGTTGTGTTTTCCACTCCCGGGGGTGAATTATTCCAGGTGTATCATTCCAGCAGAGTTGTTTACAATCAGGTCCTTGCGAACAGGCCTGAGGAAAAGTGCAATAAATGAATTTGTCTGCAAAAACGGCTTGGAGAGCTCCAAGTTCATATTCCTTCCTGTCCTTGTTATTAAAGAGTTCAGGGATTTGCTGGATATCCAGCTATTGACAAAGAAGGTGAGGACCTAGAGCTTTAAACACTAATTTTTGCAAGAAGTGGGGTTTGTTGCGTTCTGTAAGCCCTGCTAAAGAATTTACAGGGAAACGTGGAGATTCAGAGCTTCAGGGCTTGGAGGATTTTAGCAGATGGGCTTTGGTGGTTTTGCCACTCTCTTTTACCTCAGTTTCTTGGCAAATATTGATCAAATCTACTTTGGGCTTTTCCCTCCTGTATTTGCCTCAGAGATGTGTTACAGTTGTCTAATAGTTGTGTGGTGTCTCCAAATCAGTTTAACTGCTGAGCTAGAACTTTTCTTCTGTCTCTTTGAATCACTGCTCAAATCTTGTCTGGGATCCAGCGTTAAGGAGCAATGAGTTGTACAAAAGCAGAAAAGGGAACAAGAATATTAAAGCCTGAGAACAGAGACACGAAAATGTAGCAGGCCCTTCTTGCCACAAAAGGGGAACCTCACAGAAGTGGCTGTGCAGGGATATTTGTTTCTCACTGAACTGAGCACTTGAATGCATTTGTGGCTCTTGGCAAGACTGTCTGTACTCAAGGATTTTTCTATTCCACGAGTCCCTTAGTCTGGTGTTTTTACATAGCATGCTAAGAGAATCTTTTTTGTTGTTGTTAACAAGGCTATAACTCCTTAGAAAATAAAAATCGAAGCTGCTATAAAATGACTTTGTCCTTGCTGCTCCTGCTTGTTGTTGCAGCCTTAGTCATGAGTTTCCAGTGCTGAGCCTGGTCTCAAAAATGCAGCAAACAGCACGTGCTTATTTACAGGAGCATTAAACCCTGCTGGCCTGGAGCAGCCCTTTCAAACCAGGCAAGCTGCTCCCTTCATCTGCCTTGGAGCCTGAAAATGCTGCATTTCCCCTGGAGTTGGAATCTCTTACCTCCTTTGGGTAGGGGCAGGAATCCCTGGGCCAGGCTTGGAGCCATCTGATCCTGGGGCTCTGTGGTGTTTTAGCACCAGATGCCCTTCAAGCCAGGGCACGTTGGCTGAGCAGCTGCGGCCTCGTCCCCTCCCTCTGCTCTCCAGCCATGCCGATATATGGTTACAAAGTGCACCCTCGGTCCCAGAAACAAACACCCCCTGTGTTGGGAGAAATGTATATTTATATATGAGGGACTTGCACGTTTGAATTCTGCTGGGCAAATCCTCATTGGATGCAGTTGGGGTTGGGTTTGTGCAGTGAGGGCTGGGGTGGATTGTGATGAGCTAAGTGGTCTTAAATCAGCTTTATTCGTTCATTAAGTGAATAAAATCTGGGGTGATGAAGGAAGATCAATGGGTGGTTAACAACCTTAGCTCAGTTCCCATTTTCCTCACCTCCAGGAAAGGTGGTTTGTAGTTAACTCCAAGCTGCAGCCAGGGGTGGTTTGGTGCATTATCTCACTGTGTGGCTGTGAGACTCAATTTGCCCGTCGGTATTTAGGACATTGCTCCAAACTTCAAAGCCAACAGCAGCGCAGGTCCCCAGCTGTGGTGACCACCTGAATGTGTCACTTTTTCCCTGCTCTGCTTTCCTTTCTGAGGTTTCAATCCTCTCTCTGAGCTCAGGGTAAGCGGCTGCTCCGTGCAAACCTCAAACTTCAAAGGCTTCAGCTGAGCTGGGTTTGGTCCTCTGGTGATGTTTGGGATTTAGGGAAGTCTGGAGTTTCTGGGCTTTGCTGCACCTCAGCACAAAAACGAAAGTTTTCCATGGAAAACTGACTTTGCATGTGTAATTTTGTAGGTGAATACAACATTCAGATCAGAGTTAATCGTGAGGCTCACCTCGGGTTTGAGGGGGCTCAGGGAATTTTATGTGCCAGAGAAAATCCTTTTTGGGGAAAAGCAGGAGATTTCTCTATGATGAGCAAAGCTTCTCTTAAGAATGAGAAACAAAGCCAACATTTTGTTTAAAAGTGCTCTAAGAATAGTAAATAAAATAAGCACTCCATCAGATAAAACCAGACTAAATATACAACTGCATCTTGCTTACCCAGAAAGTAAAATTATTTATATCTAAAGTCGAACATTTCTCTTGATTGCAGAGATGTTTTTGTTAGATAAATTCAACACAGGCAGCCTGCTTATTTAAATTGCCTGTACAAGGATGAATGTTAGTAGTTCCTGAAGCTGCCCTTTACCCCAGAGTCTGGGATTTTGGTCACTTTTGCAGGAATTCTATTCCATGTTTTTCTGTGCGAACTGGGAGAAGGAAGATGAGTCTGCATCCCTGAGCAAATGAAGCCCGCAGCTGCATTCAAAACTTACATTTGCCCTTCTCACTTGTATGCAAATATTTCATTAGCTGCAGTTCCGTGTGGAATCAGGCAGTAAATACAGTGTGCAAATTAAATTCCCAGAGTCCTTTAAAAATGCAGCCCCCAAGGCACAAAATCTGAGCACGTGTTGAATCTCACCGTGACTGATACCTCTGAATTTCTTGTGGGATACCTTTAAACCTTCAGTGCTGCTTGTATTCACCTAAAATCACGCCTGAAAATGCCCAATTGTTTCCATGGTATTAAAACCCATCCTTCAGGATTCCTTTTTCTCTGCGTTCTGCCTGATAATCCTGAAGAGCTGCATCTCTGCTTGATTAGAGCTGTTTGAATTAAGGAATATATTGCTGCCTTGGCCCTCATATCAAGCTCTTACAGCCTTTCCTGGCTCTCTCTCATAACTCTCTCTCCACCCAGAGCACTTTTCCACATTTCAGCAGCAGATCCTGGTGGCTGTTCCCAGACCCAGCACCTGTTCAGTGCCGTGTGTTGGTGCTGGGATTTGGGAAGGCGGTGGAGCTGTTTCACAAATACGGCCAATCCAGCAGCCCTTGCTGGAGAATTTATTCAGCAAAAGCTTTTTCTGGCCTCAGAACAGGAAAAAAAAAAAAGGCAACTTGTCAGGCAGTTGTGTGCTCAGTGGCCATGGCAGGCGGGAGCAGGGATGCAAAGTGCTCTTGGCCTCAAGGATTTTGGGAAGAAAACCCTTCAAACAGTGTTTGAAACCATGTCTTGATTTTGTTTTTTTCGAAGCAATTGAGTGATTCTTCAGGGTTTTACATTTTCCTGCCCAGATGGGAGTTTTTCCTCCAGCCTCCAGCACAGGCACTTTAGGGTTTAGTGAAGCTTTTGAATGCAGGGAAGTTGCACAACTCATCTTTAGGTTGATTGACTTTTGTGGTTGGCTGAAGTGCTGACAGGATCATTCAGGCTTACTCCAAAAAGACATGAATTCACTTAAAAGCTGAGATGTACAGGCAATTTTTTAAAATATCTGTCTGTTTTGGAGAAACATAAGAAGGTCACTTAGTTGGCAGCTTAAATCAGCCAAAGTGAGGAAATAGCAGGGCCATGAAAACTCCTCATTTGATTGGGGTGAGTGATACAATCCCGGCGTGTTATTGCTTCCTCTGCGCAGCCAAAAGTCAGCTCGTGGCCTTGGTTTCTAAAACAGTCGTGTTATTATTTCCTGTGGAATATTGCACTTCACAGGCTCCAGCCTTGCTGTTCAATTAAAGCAGCATCGATTTGTCACCTGAACTGATGTTGGAGGTGTGCGTTGGTTTTGATTTTAAATATTCTGTACATTAGAAGAGCCCTTCTTTTTCACACAGGAAAGTGCCAGTTCTGAGAGCTTTTCCTCTGCTGACAGAAATTTTTCATTCTGTCCATGAAACTTTAATTTCCAGGGTTTTCCTGTAGAGAAAGCCAGAAGACTTCGTTGCTAACTCGTAAAACTGTTCTGTTTGCTTACAAGTTTTTTCCCAGCTGCACCTTCCTTTTCCATAGAAAAGTTGTTCTGTCTGCTCATCCACTTTTAATTTTAGAGAATACCAGCAGAAAACGGGATGGTGGATCCTGTTATGATGAGTCCAACTTGAGTAGTGTCTTCCTTTTTCTGCATAACTTCCATCATTGTACGTTGAAATATTTATTTTTTGCAATCTGAATATTCAATATAAGTATTCCTCAGCAAGCAGCAGCTTTCTATTTGCAGGAAGGATTTGGGATCCCCGAAATGTCACAATTAGGCCTCTTCACACGGTGTTTTCTCCATCCATAACCACTGTAGGATGTGAAAACAGGTTAATATCCTTGTAAATTATCCCTCTAGAGAGGTCTGAGATGTCATTTCTCACTACCAACAAAATAACAAGAGGTTCTTCTCACAGGACAACTCAGTGCAACGAACTGCAGAGAGGATTGCTCCATCCTTTCCCACATTTGACTTTTTCTTGATGATTTTCAAGAAGAAACATTTGTTTCTCTTCCTCCTTTTAAGGGAATATTTGAAACACTTCTTGATGCTGCTGAGTGGGAGCATTTTCCCCTCTGGTATCTCTGTAGACAAGCTCATCAATGAAGTTAATTATGGGTTGTAATTGTTTGATGCAGTGTATTTGATGTTCTTTGCCCCCCCCAGCAGCAGTTTCTGTACCTACAGACCTCCCACAGCAGAGAGCACCTCCTGTTCTCCTGCAGCTGGACTCTGGCCCATCAGCTGATGCAGATTAGAGAGATCTCTTGGGAGAGATGGGTTGTGCAGGAGTTAATGTGTCATGGAACAAGCTGAGGTGTGTTTTTGCTGCTGGTGGAATAGAGCAGAGTTCGAGTTGAATGGTTTCAGTGTCATCCTCTCCAGATCTGGGGCTTCAGAGCCTGCTGGCTGCAAGGTTTGGAAGTTTGAAGTGAGGTTTTGGGATGCTCCTCCAGTGAAATCTTCTTCTGAAATCATCCCAGGGACAGATCAGCAGTGCCAGCTCTTTCTTGGCTCCAGTGACAAAACTATTACAAGATGATATTGTCATTCTGTGGTTTGTTGGAAGCAGTTTTAACAAATAAACATGAGTCTGGCCTGGTCTGAGCTCCTGGGACAAAGTCCCCATCGCTGGAGGTGTCCAAGGAATGACTGGAGGTGGCTCTCAGTGCTGTGGGCTGGTGACAAGGTGGGGAGCAGCCACAGGTTGGATTTGATGACCTTGGAGCTCTTTTCCAACCAAAATGATCCTGTGGTAGCACCAACACCAAGTTCTTGGCACCCTAAAGATGCTGCTCAGTCCCTGAGTTATTTAGATCTCAGTTCTCATCCTACAGACTCAAAACCTAATATTTGATTCTGCAGGATTTCCTCAGGCTTCCGGTATTCCAGTTAAAGGATAATTTAAGTTTCGAGAAGTAGGAGACAGGGAAATCAGATTTAGTGATGAGAAAACTTAGTCCTTGTGTGTTTGTGCAGAAGAGGATCAATGCGTGTGCTGGGAACAAAAGGGTGTCCTGAGTTTTTTCATTCCCCATCATAGCCTGGATAAATAGCTTTAGAAAGATTAGAAAACAGCCCAAAAAGCCCTTCTTAAGCTGCAACTTATAAGCAGTTGAAAAACCCAAACAAACCCCACAAACCCCTTTAATTTCTGGCGTTCTGTTGCCGTGAACGCGCTTTGCATGCAGCAAATAAACCGAGTTTTTTCTGTTTCCCTTCTCTCCTGCCTGTATGTATGGGAATAGAAATCCTGGTGGGTTTGTGGGGAGCCTCTGTGGGATTTTGTTCCCAGCTTTTGGCATCCAGTGGACAGCAGGAACTGGGTAATGCTGCTTTGGAAGCATTTCTGTAGCACACCAAGAGGAGTGGTGGTGCTGCATTTCTTCTCTCTTCTCTGTAAACAGGGATGTGGAAAGTGTTTTATGAGTTCCCTTTTCAGCACAAACTCAGCTGCTGTCCTGGTGTTTGGTGCCTTTTTCCATGAAGGCACAACTTCATGAATGAAAATTAAATGAATCTTTAGATCCATAGGCATTATTTGTGATTAGAGCCTCCTATAGAAAGGATTTTAATTAGGATTTTTTTTTCCAACTTAAAGATAACTTGCAGCCTTTCCGCTGTTTTCGGTCAAACACCACAAACCAAGATGTTTAATCCAGTTTCAGGAGACTCAAATTCTGCCACCTGAAGAGTGACATTTCCATGCTGCATCCCACACAAACTGAGCCTGCATCCAGGGATTTAATAAAAGGAAAACCATGAGCTAGGTATGGAGTGGTGAAGCACTGGATATTACGAAAGAGAGCTGGGCCACAAGCAACATTCCTGATGTATTTTGAATTACTTCACTTTTTTCAGGAGCACAAAATTCTCAGTGGGGATTGAGGCACTGATCTGTCTAATCCTTTTATTAGGATTGATCCAGAAGTTGTAAAAAGGGAATTATATTAAAAAAAAAAAATCGATATCCAATGGGATGTTGAGGTGGCTTCCCAAAATGTCTCTTCTTCCCTTTCCACATCCCCTGCAGGTTTTACCCCAACCTTGACCAGCCAGGAGCAGCAAATCCTAAAGGGGTTAGAATTGGCCTTTTGTGCTTTATGTAGCTGCTGACATTTTGGGAAGAGGAGGAGATCCAAACCCCTGCTTTTTTGGAGGGGGAGGCTCGAAATCCAGAGGATTTAACACCTGGGCATGAGGAGAGGGAGGGAATTGTGTTCCCCTTCCCAGAAGCACTGAACTGAGCAGATGAGAAATGCTCCAATATCAGCCAAAAGGGTGAAAATCCCCGGCTGGAATAGCAAAACAGACCTGAATAAAATGTCTTCAAGCTCCCTGGATCTGTTTTCCCTGGATGTTGTGGAAGGGGGTGGGAGGCAGTGGTTGAAAAGGAGACAAGATGACGTAGCTCCTGTCCTGGCTGTGATTCCTGGCTGTGCCTCCGTGCTGGATATTCCACACACGGGCTTCCATGCTGGATACAGTGATATGGATGCTTCAAAACGACATGGAAAATGCTTTAAGTATTTTAAATAAAGCAGCAAATAATAAAAAGAATTTGAAAAGCCCTTAAGGAATGGTGCCAGAAGATACTGGGAGCACAGAGGGTGTCACAGCCTCGCTGGAGCTTCTCCTACAGCCCTGGATTTCTCCAACGTCGTTTGTTTTCCTCTCCCCCTCTCCTGGGGGATCTCATCCGGCTGTTCCACTTACCTGCTGGATTCTCCCAGGTATTTATGGATAAATCTCCATGGCAAAAAGCCTTGTGTGCCCCTTTGCCAGTGCAAATACACTCTGGGAATGTCCTGAGTTAGAAATCTTAAATTTTTATATCCCCTGGGTTGGAAGTTGGAGTTTTGCTGAATTCAGCGTCCTGAAAAGACATCGGTATCATGCGTCCTTAATTCCGTACAAAGGTTTTTCTGCTCCTGGACTCATTTATTGGAATACTGGGTAGAGTCAGATATTTGAGCTTTTGAGAATCAAAGCAGTAAAGAAAAATCCTTTTTTT
>VZRN01005000.1:34315-87499 GCA_013397935.1 Dasyornis broadbenti | reverse complement strand
TTTTAATACTGATATGCATTTCCTAAACTTGATTCCATTTGTAACTCTGTTCCTTGTTTCCAGATCCTGGCAACCCCTCCCTCTATAAAGTAGGAACTACGCTGGGAACATCTGGAAGGTGAAATATTTATCTTGTTTACGACTCATTCTCTTAAGAGGCCATTTTCATTTTCTCCCAACAAAACCCAGACCCCCTCCAGGGAGCCAATATTGTGGCTTCTTTTGCCATTTCTATGTGGAAAGATTAAAAATTTCCGTGGGATATCTGGGCTTCTTTACTTCTTTTTAATAATACAAAGGTCGTTCTCTCGAAACCTTTTTTAAATCACAGAGAGGCAGTAGAATATTTAATATCTATGATTACTGAAGGAAATTATAGAAGGAAAATTTTGTTTAAGGTGAAGATCAGCTTCCCCCTTTGCCAGAGCCGCCCTGTTTTACTGAGCTGTGGAACAGGGCAAATCTGTAACTCGGCTCCAGTGGGGCAGTTTTCCCAGAATCCCGATTTCTGCGGCCGCAGCAGCTGCACTCCGGGTACCACAGCTTATCCAGCGTGCTAAATCCAACCCTGTTCCCATTTTCCAGACCCATCTGTGGGGTGGCTGGAATTCAGTCCTCCCAGAACCACGTCCAGCACTCGGCTGCTGCTCCCGTTGCTCTGCCCCACTGCTCCCACTCCGGAGGCGCCGGCTCCTCGCTGGGCTATCGCTCCCAGATGGACACTTCCTCGCCATCCATGCTGATGTCTTCCAGCCCTCAGACCCCTCAGACACAGGAGCAAAACGGGATCCTGGACTGGCTCAGGAAGCTGCGCTTGCACAAGTATTATCCTGTCTTCAAACAGCTCACCATGGAAAAGGTAGGGCAGGAAATGGGGAAAAGCAGCCAGATTTTAAATTATCCCCGTGTTCTCCAGGCTGGAGACATCTGCACTGAGGATCACACAAGTTTCTGGCACTTGCTGGGGAGATTTTCACTTTCTGAAAGCAATAATGAATTGATGAAAACCTTCTTGCTGTTCTCACTCTGGGTTGTGTCCGGGGCTGTCCGACAGCTGCTGCCTCTCCCGGGCTTCCTCACGGAATGCTTGGAGATCCAGCTTGGATGCTGCCTTAGGAATTCCCTGGTCGTCCCTTTGTGTGCAGCAGACAAATTTGTTGATTTTTTAAATTTCTGCGTCTTGATTGATTTTTCTCCCGAAGCATTTGGTTATCCTTGTTTTAAAAAACAGATTTCCAGAGGCTTGTGGCATGAATATGAACACGAGTGAGTGAGTGAGGGTTGCTTCCTGCAGAAATTCCTGTGGAAAAATTCATCTCTTACGTCTTTGCATTGCAAGAGTCACAAATAACACCTGTGTGTGCTGGATTTTATCTAAACAACGTTTTAGAGAGCATTTTCCCAGCTCCATTGGGAAATTCCTCGTCCTCTGTCTTTTGGCCTGGAACGCCCTCCAGTGGAGGGAGGGCTGGGGCTGAGCTTTGTGCTGCTTATGGAATATTTTATGGATTTAATTTTAATCTCTTACCAGAGTCTTCTGATTTAATTTTCTTCATTATATGAAGGGAAATATGCTGGGGTTTTTGTCTTTAATAAAGTAGTAAAACTGCAGATTCCAGTATGTTTTTAAAAAGCAATTATCTTCATGCATACTTCACTGGCTTTCATTTTAATTACATTACGATATAAATGTCAGTATTTTATTTTCCTTCCCCTCTGTATTTTATTTTAAAATTTACTATTGGTGAATATTTTCCACTGCACTTCTGTGGTAAATGACACACTGGGAAAAGCAGAGTGATTTTCTAAGATCCTTAAATTCACTGCTAGCACCAAATTCTATTTTAATTTAATTCTATTTTAATATGTACACAAGTTACTTCGTCTTTATGGTGACTGGTTAATACGAGCACACACCTAATTAAATTAAGCCTACAGGTGTTCTATCTTCCATGCCAGTCCCCCACACTTTCCTTTTACACTGATTCTATAATTGAAAACTAGAGTAGAGGGTTTCTTTGAATTTAAAAATGGCTTTAAAGTTGCCTTTTACAATTACTCTTCGCTGAAAATGGGAATAAGAATATTCCAGGTTATAAAACTAAGCACTTCTTTTTTTCTTTCCAAGTTTCTGAGTCTTACTGAGGAGGATCTGAATAAATTTGAGTCCCTCACCATGGGAGCAAAGAAGAAGCTCAAGACCCAACTAGAGCTGGAGAAGTAAGTGAGGGCTGGGGGACCTCTCTCTTTTTAAGGTCATAATAATCATTTAATGCGAATTTTCCAGCGGTTTTTGCATCTCAGACCTCAGACCTACCAGGATTCCCACCTGGAGATCAGGATGATGCTTGTCTCCCTTACTAAACAATATTTAGTACTTTCTGGTTTACTGCTGCCTGCTCAGGGCTGTGATAAGGACACCAAATTTTAAAATAATCTACAAAAGGTACAGATTGTGTTTAGTTTTTTCAAACTCGTATCACAGTGATTTCAAAGATTCTGGGCTTCCCACCGACCTGAGATTGATGGGAGCTGTAGGATTTGCAAGCCCAGGGGATGCACGCCCCAAGTCAGGGCGCCCAGCAGGACTTTTTCATCCTAGGAAGTGACAATTCCTGGGCTCCAATCCATGGGGATGGAGCACAGCTACTTTGGGAGCTGCCTCAGTGCCCCACGGTGACCCCAGGCAGCTGTGGCAGCCCTTTGGGGACCCTGACGCAACAGATTGTCCTGGTTTTCGCATCTCCACTTACAGGGAAGTGTTTATTCTGCAGCTACTGCTGTTACTTAAAAAGCAATTACAAATCCAAATCCATGCCCATTTATCAGAGCTCCTTGGCAGCATTTTTCAGCAGTCTTAGTTTTTCCAGAGTGGGTTTGGAAAAGGAAAACTTGGGCCTGCGATTGTTTTCTCTTTGGGCTCTCTGTTGTGCAGGGCTGGGTTTGACGTAATTTCAGAATTTAGTTAGGATTTGGTGATGTTTTACCCTGGACAAATTAGTGTTGTAATCAGACAGCAAACAGTCCAGCCCTAACTGCTGGCAGTTATGGTCTGCCCTGATGTGATTTCCAAGTGTTTCCATTTGAAATGAGCACATCAGTGGATTGTTTAATAGGCTTTGTCAGCTTCGGTTTCATTCAGAAATGGATTTATTTGTGGTTGTGTTTTAGCCACTTTCTGTCTCTTCATACTTCTCTCCCTGACCTCGTAGGGAGAAGTCAGAGAAACGGTGCCTAAACCCCTCAACACCTTCCTCAGTGACCAGCAGTGGCGTGGCCAGGGTTCCCCCCACTTCCCACGTGGGGCCTATCCAGAGCATCCGGGGCAACCACGCCGCAGGTAAGGGGAGCAGGGGACGCTGCTGTGCTTGCTCAAGGGTCAGCTCATTCCTGTGCCTCTCCTTCCCCAAGCTCTATCTTCCAAAAGCTGTTGGCTTAATAGGGAGCAAGCAAAAAGTCTGATTTCGGTGATTATTGGGGGCAATAAAAAGTGCTTTGTTCTGCATGGCTCCCATGGGAATGGGAAACTGCTGTGTTCAGACTGTTCCACCCCTGAGGCATCCCTGTCAATCCTGAGCATGGCTGTGGTGGTGTCCTGAGGCGCTGTCAGCGTCACCCTCGTGTTCCCACCGCTGTCCCTGCAGAGCTGCGAGTGGACGTGGATCAGCCAGCGCACCCCCTGCCCCGGGAGGGCAGCTCCTCCGAGTACTCCAGCTCCAGCTCCAGCCCCATGGGCATCCAGACGCGGGAGGAGAGCTCGGACAGCGCCGAGGAGAACGAGAGACGTAAGCACATCCCCCCAGCCGTGCCCCCCGCCGTGCCCAGGGCTGGCCTCACGGCTCCTCTCTCCCCAGGCCTGGAGCTCCACCTGGACGCCTCAGACAAGGAGAAGCCGGTGATGCTGCTGAACCATTTCCCCTCGAGCTCTGCCAGGCCCACGGCCCAGGTGCTGCCCGTGCAGAACGACGCCGGCTCGGGCCCTGCCGGCCACCACGCGCTGCCCATGCAGATGCTGTCCCCCAGCCCCTCCCACATCACCCCCATCCGCATGCTCAGCTCCGTGCACAAACCAGAGCGTGGCTCTGCAGACATGAAGCTGCTCTCGTCCTCTGTGCACTCCCTTTTGTCTTTGGAAGAAAGGAATAAAGTCTCTCCGGGCTCGAGGGGCAGCATAAAGATGGAAAAGGGCTTTGGGAATGCCGTGGTGGATGTCATGTCCGCGTCCTCTCCGCACCAGCCCCTTCAGGTGCTGTCGGGGGGTGCCGAGAGCAGCTCCCCCACCTCCACCATGAACTTCGGGCCTCGGACCAAAGTCGTCCACGCTTCCACTCTGGACAGAGTGATCAAACCAGCCCAGCAGCCAGGACTCACAGTGGAGACGAGCACTGCTGCCACGGTGACATCCAGCACAGTCTTCCACGTGGCTCGTCCGCCCATCAAACTCCTGGTGTCGTCGTCTCTTCCCACCGACTCCGCCATGGCCGGACAGACTTCCTGCTCCAGTAATATGCAAATAACGGTGTCCCCTGCAATAATCAACCCCCGGACTGCTCTGTACACAGCCAACACCAAAGTTGCCTTTTCTGCCATGAGCAGCGTGCCCGTGGCGCCCATGCAGGGCAGCTTCTGCGCCAACAGCAACGCGGCCTCCTCCAGCAGCCACCCTTCGCCGTCCTTCACCACCATGGCCAACCTGCCCAGCTGCCCCGCGCCCAGCTCCAGCCCCACGCTCTCCTCCGGCGCCGACAACAACTTCTACAGCAACAGCAGCAGCAGTAGCAGCAGCAGCAGCGGCGGCGGCTCTGCCGGGAGCGTCCCCGTGCCCAACCAGAACCACCACCACCACCACCACCAGCAGCCGCCGCCGCAGCCGCCCGGCTGCATGGTGTGCAGCTCCTGCGGCTGCAGCGGCAACTGCGGCTCCAGCGGCATGACCGTCAGCTACGCCAACTATTTCCAGCACCCCTTTTCAGGACCTTCCATGTTTACTTTCCCTTTCCTGCCCTTCAACCCCCTGTGTAGCAACGGCTACATCAACACGCAGCAGTACAACAGCAGCACCACGTTCCCCGTGGTGCACACGGCCTACAACAGCGGCCTGGCCCCCGACTCCGTCATGGCTGGACAGTCCACCTTCGCTGTGCCCCCCATGCAGAACTTTATGGGCACGGCCGGGGTGTACCAGGCGCAGGGAATGATGGGCAACGGCAACGGGTCGAGTCACAAAAAAAACGGGAACCTCTCCTGTTACAACTGCGGGGCCAGCGGGCACAGAGCTCAGGACTGCAAACAGCCGCCCATGGATTTCAATCGGCAAGGTAAAGTGATGGGGGACACAGGGTGTGGCCTTGAGCCGGCACAGGTCGGGCTCTGATGGCGTCTTGGAATCTCTGCCTTATAGAAATACTTTATTCCTGAAAGCTGATGGTCTGAGCTATTGGCAAAAGTCGCAGCTTAGTTTTAGGCAGACCCATCAGGAGGACACTCCGTGGTGTTTGCACTGTTTTTTAGGGAGGGATGAAACATCGAGGGAGGGAGGGAGGGAGGGAGATGCTGTAGACAGGTTGCAGCAGAATTGCTGTTGCTGCTTCCACCTTGTCAGCCAGGCCAGCTTTGGTCATAATTGCAAGTTCCCCTGGGATTTTACAAACTGAAATCTCTGTTCCTCTTCCCTTCCTACCCAAAACAATAACCTAAATGAAGAATTACTGTTCAAACACTCCTGAAGGCCCTGTTTGCTGCTATAATTATTTTGTAGGACATGCTGCTTGCACACTTAGAGCACGGGCTCCTCCAGGAGAGAGCTGAATCCTTAATTCCGGGTGGGAAACAGCTAAAAGAGAAAGGCTCCTTCACCAAGAGCACTTTTTAGTCCCACTTGTTTTTATTTTGATTGTCTTATGTTGAGGTAATTGGCAAGTGGTGTGGGCTAAAAAATGAAATACAAACTCCGGCGCAAACAGCACTGAGGTTCCATTTGTCTGTAGCCTTTACCTGGATTAATTTTTATGTGGTCTCAGGCATTTAAACACCGTAAATTAACAAGTGTCACGTGTTGGGGCAGCAATTTACAGCAGCACTAAAAGGTAAATAATGAGTGGAATTCCTGTGGTGAATGTTTTGGTATCAGTCAGGGGGAAGCAGAGCCTCTGCCTCGTCAGTCCTGGCTGGGAGAACTTCAGCAAAGCAGCAGACTCTGATGTCTTTTTATGTTGGATTTAATTTCATTAATTAAATTCCCATTTAAAGTCTGCTAAGCTTTTCACAAGGGCATGGACTGACGGGACGAAGGGGGAATGGCTTTAAGCTGAAGGAGGGTGGGGTTAAATGGGATATTGGGAGGAAACTCTTGCCTGGGAGGGTGGGGAGGCCCTGGCACAGGGTGCCCAGAGAAGCTGTGGCTGCCCCTGGATCCCTGGAAGTGTCCAAGGCCAGGCTGGACAGGGCTTGGAGCACCCTGGGACAGTGGAAGGTGTCCCTGCCCGTGGCAGGGGGTGGCACTGGATGAGCTTTAAGGTCCTTTCCCACCCAAACCATTGTGGGGTTCTGCGATTCCATGAAACAAACTCGTGCCAGCCCTAAAACTCCACCCAAGCTCCGGCAGCGCATTCCACGTGGAAGAAGCAGCAGGTTGGTTTGGGAAGCTCTGGGAGGTGCCTGACGTGTAACCCCCGTGTCTCTGTCCCTGTCCCAGGTACGTTCAGGCTGAAGTACGCCCCTCCCTCAGAAAGCCTGGACTCCACAGACTGACGTTTCCCCACCTGGCACCACGATGCTGTAAAGCCATGGAGAGCGACGGAGATTGAACTGCAAAACTGAGACGTCCAGTTGCTGTTAAGCTTAATGTATTTTTTAATCCAAAGGTGCTTTACTTTATTAGACTAGGTAGAAAATCTAGCTTAGGGGTGCAGCCAACCCAGTTTTGATTGCCAAATTCGAGCTTCGTTGTTGGAACTCCTGACTCCGTGTCCTTGGACCGATGGATGGATGGATGGATGGATGGTGGAGCTGGCCAGCTGCAGTTCCTGCTGGAAGTACAACATCCCATGTACGTTTTTGGCTGGAGAATGTTGCCATAACTGGACTTTCCAAGGTGAAAGGTCTGACACTCCAGGGCAGCTCCGTTCTGAGGTGGAAGGTAGGAGTGGCTGGAAGGACTTTGGCACCTCTGGGCTAGGTAAAATGTCTACTTTTTTTCAAAAGTGATCAGGCACTAATCTCTGGGATTTTTAAGGATTGCACTACAGAAGAATGTAAAACTCTTCAAGCTTTCTGCACTTTTAGCAGACAGTGTCACTCTGAGACCAGTGCAAGAGGCAAAGAAGTTCCAACCTTTACAAATTGGCACCAGCAGGCTTACGGGACTTAATTCCACAATAAAAATCCTAAAAAGTCTCTCTTTTTCCCTTCCAAAAGAACACACACGGCAGTTTCGGTTCCTTCTGGAAACAAACTCGTGCTTCATTGTCTCACCTATTACTAGCTAGTGCTGGGTTCCCAGCACTGGAATAAACTTAGTTTCCAAGGGTCCAAGTCCCAGAGACTCCAGAGTCATAAAAGCTTCAAGGATATTTTCCTGTCATACACAAAACCTTTACGTCCTGTTACTGTATATAGGTCTCTTTCACAGAAACCTTATTATTCTGCTTTTGTAAATGAATTTTAAACCATCCTAAAAAAAAAAAAAAATCAAACTAAGAACTCTGGCAGCAGAGTTGATAAGCTTTTGCTTTACTTTATATAAAATACCCTTTGGCTCCTACCCCAGGATTCAGGAGTGGTGGGAGTCAAACATGTAAAAGGTAGTAAAAACTTCATTATTATCAAGACTTGGAAGGATTTCTTGTCGGCCTCCTTCGTTGCAGTAGGTTGTAGATGAGTAGCTTTGGTGTTAACTACTTAGTCCATCATTTGTGGGTGACAAATCTAAATTAGGACTCGAGAGGAAGCCAAACCCATCTCGAACTGCTAATTTGAAACACTTTGGTCCTGTCTGGTTGAAAGAAGATCCTAATCCTCGTGGCTCCCCCCCCCCCCCCCCCGGGGTTTCGACGNNNCCCCCCCCGGGAATTTGACGGCATTAACTGGGTGAGGCCTGCTCTGTAAAAGTGTCTGACAGAGACCTATTTGCATCCTGTAATTCGGGAGACACCTTTAAAGTCTGAAGCCTTGTTTACACCCGGAGGTGTTCCTGACACCAGGATGAATCCATAGGATTTGTAGTGGCGCAGTGACTCGGGAAGTCCTCTGGGAGCAGGAGGGTTTGGAGCTGTGCAGAGCTGCCCCGGGAGAGGGGGCTGTGTGACAGGGGGCAGTTCAGCCCTTCCTGGGCCGGGGGCGTAGGGTAGGAATGTTTTGGGCCATCCTTGTGTCCCTGTCTCTCCCAGGGCGGTCTCAGCCTTGCCGGAAGGCAGGCGAGACCATGAACATTGGGAGAGGCTGGGCAGTGTGAGTGGGCAGAACCAAACTCGGCCCAGGGAGGGATCCAAATTCTAAATTTGCAGAACGGTTGGTTTAAACAAACAAACAAACAAACAAACAAAGATACTTTGTATTGCTATGCAATAAGAACCGCCCGATTTGTGTATTCCCAGCCCAGCTCCCGCTCCCTGTTGGCTCTGCCCGTGTTTGAGGACGTTCCCTGTGTTCCCATGAACAACCTTCAGACCTACAACACTAAAGGGATGAAAACTGACAATGCAATTTACTTTGCCTTAATGAGCTCGAGACAATGGTAGGAACAGTCTGTCCCACTGCATCATGCCCAAGGAAAACGTGCAGTTCCATGTTTACTATTTGCAGCTTTGAGGGTCTCTCCAGTGGCCTGGAACATGTGCTGAAAGCCAAACTTAGTGTTATTATTGTTGTTATTATTATTGTTATTATTTTCACTTTTTTTAAACAATATTTTAAAATTGTGTTTAAAGAAACTGTATTTCAACACACACGTGAGTGTTCAAAACCCTCTTGAAACAGCAAAAAACGGCAGCAAAAAAAAAAGTAATTTCTGTACCAGTTGTGTTTTGTTTTACTGCCCAAGGCTGGGCACAGTTGTGTCTGATCTTCATCACAGAAAAAAATCGCATCAAAAGGACTGTAAAACTGAACTTGTGTCCAGCAAATTGTTTCATTCCTTTCTCCAGAGCTTTCTTTAGGATCCTTTCCAGTGTGTAGAGTTAAGGCTGATGTTTCTCTCCAGCAAACTGTTTCATTCCTTTCTTTGGGATTGTTTCCTTTGTGTCAAGTCAAGGTTGATGTTTCTTCAAGTGGCTCACGGCTGCGTTTGGGTGGTGCTTTGGAACGGCTGGGTCTGGGTTTGGAGTAAGATCCAATCCAGAAGGACCTGGAGGCAACATGAGTGTCCGAGAGGAAAATCTGGTGAGCCAGCAGCAACCTCAGAGCCTTCCCCAAATCCCAGCGAGCTGGGGCTTCAGACCTGCCAGTGAACACCCTCCACTCTGTACCCAGAACAACCAAAGTTGGTAAGTCCGAACAGAGCACCTTAATTCCATAAAATTATCCTTAATCTGTTCTTCAAAGGCACAAATCCATCTTTTTACCCCTAAAAAGCAAGGCAGCTTGGGTTGGAATAGTAGAGTTCCAGCTGCCCTGCCTGAAGGAAGCAGTTCTTAAACCCTATTTTTGTACATTGAAAGATGGAGATTTCAAAGAATGTTATTTAGCCCGATCTTTGTCCTACAAGTATAAAAAGAGTTAGTTCTCCAGATGGATTTCACTGTGGAATGGGAATGATTTTTCAGTGTAAGAGGGAAGGGAATCCCCAGTCATCTCCCTGCAGGGGAAGTCAGCGAGGAGCCTTTCCCAGGGGAGGGAGCAGCGGGTGGTGCAGTTCCAGCTGCATTTTCCATTTGATGATGGAAAGACTCGAAATAGGATGGAATTTCCAGCAAACTCCTCCTCACCCTGTGCAAATTAAGCATTAATAAGTACTCTGGGCTCGACCCTAACGGGGAGAGCAGAGAGGGAGGAGAAGGACCTGAGATACTGATCAGAGTGTTCCACCCTACTTTTGTTGAAAACTACATTTGAAGTGTTAAAGTTTCTCAAAACTGGTTTTTACTCAAACCAGCTCTGTCACACTCAGCTTTTTGTGAAACCTTTTCATACCACGGTCATTAAATCTTGGCAAATGAAGCGCCAGACTTCCCAAAGTAACCATGGTCCAGCAGCAGAGCCCGGCCATTCCCCCACATTCCACCTCCTCGCTGGCCAGCTCCAGGCAGAGATATCCTGGGATGAGCCAGGCTGTGGCACTGGGCAGAGCAATGCTCCTCCCTAAAATCCTGTGGGATTTGGGGAGGCTGTGCCGGACCCTCGGAGCGCTGGATCCAGGCTAGTCTGGAACGCCTGTAAAACGGGATGAATATGGGCAAATCTGGACAAAAATCCCCATAATGTAGCGTTTGTGAGAGTAGAAATCACTATGGCTGGTTGAGGCCCCACAGCTCTTGTAATAAACCCTTGGAATTACCCATTTGTTCCCTGAAAGTTTCCTGATGTACGCAAGAACCGTGTTGGTACTGAAGCAGAAAGCAAATCCCGTGTGTTTTCAAGTGCAGATTAACAGCTTCTCTTGGACATAACTTTCCATTAGGAATGAAGGAAATTCCTGCTCCATTTGAGCCATTTCTTTTACTTCGATCACTTCTAGTATTACAAATTCTGCATGTAACTTTATAAATATTTTAAATAGTTTTGTAAATATTTAATATTCAGCTAATTTGATTTTGAATTGTAAATGTCAAGTATTCTGGTATTGGGATTTTTATGTTTTATTATACTTTGTTAAAAGTTAAATTGTACATTTTTAGAATGTTTTTATCTGAGTAAATTTAATGTATGGAAAATAAAGAGTTAAACAGAATCCCTTGGTGTTGGTTTTCATTTAACAGGGATTCAGCTGTGCGGGGGCTTCTCCAGCTTGGCAGTAGCAGGGAATTATTTTTAATTCCTTTAATTATTCTGCCGTGAAAGCGCCTAGGAATAACCACACGAGCCGGAATTAAGTTGGGATGTAATCCATCCATATCAGCACTGTATTAATTTTAAAAAAGCAACATTTGTACAGGAATATCAGTCGATCACGTCGTAATTACAAGTACAGTTGTCAGTTATGAGTTAAACGAGTTCTTCCACGAACAGAACTAAACAGAGAGAACAAGCTGCATCGAAAAGTTCACGTCGGAGTAAAAACACAAAGGACAATAAAAAACGGGCAGGGGGCCCCGGGAAGGAGATGCATGCAAAGAGTGGAGCAGGTGCAGCGGGTGCACCCCGGTGAGTGCCAGGCGCAGTAGTATTGCTTGTCCCCGGTGACACACGCGGACACCCCGGGATCCGCCACGCCTCGCTCGACAGCACTAGAGGAACACACAGGTTTGTCCTACAGAGCTCTCCCCTGCACAGCCTGCGCCCTGCCCCGGCCACAGCGACACCGGCGCCCTCCGAACGCCACAAATCATTTGTTCGGCAACTCTCGGCAGCGACTCCCGGCCCCGAGCTGCTGCTCCCCGAACCTCCGGGCTAGGGGCACGATCTTATGGATCACTGGGAGCCAGCTCAGATGAACACACAGGGATTGGGAATTTGTAACAGACTGGAGTTTATTTCAATGTTACCTGTCCAGGTGTGTATTTTACAGTTAGACACTTCCTAAAACTACAATAAAGCTGTGGTGTTTGGTATGAGTATTCCAGAAAGCGGCACCGCCCCGGAGCGTGCGGTGCCCAAAAACCGGAGACACAAAGAGATGTCCTCCCCCAGCTCACCCCAAGCACTTGCCTTAACTCCCTGCAGCGCTGACATGAGTCTGATGGAGCTGCAGAAGAAAAAGCTCCCCACTGGAACATTAAAATGCATTTGCTCTCATGAGAAACCTTCCCGTTTTAAAAAAAATTAAGGAATCATAGGGAGATTTTCCAGCAAACTGACAGGAAACATTTTAGCTCCTCCCTGGTGCCTGTTTGCTTAAAAAGTCAATCGAGTGTCCCTTTCTCTGCAAGTGTCACATGCACAATTGGGCTCCTTTCGTCAGGTCCAGACATGTAAATGTGCCTGTGTGGAATATTATTAGGGCAGGTTTCAAAGCTGGAGGTGCTCGTCTGTACTGTTTAATAGTCACAAACAAGGCAAGGTGAGATGAGACACCTGCTAAAGCAAGACTATGCTAAGGACTGAGAGCGTAGGTGACATCCGGTTCTTTCCCTGGGGGGTGTGTGGGGAAGAGTGGGGGTGATGGCCAAGGGTCAACCCAAATCCTAGGCTAGAGCTGCTGGCGTGTCCTAGGCGGAAGCTGGCGCTCCGAAGGTCTCCTGGGAAGCGTAGACCATGTACAGGAAGCCATCCTCGTCCTTCTCGCTCTCGTACACCTCGGAGATGGGCGTGGACACGCTCACCATGCTGTGCCCGTTCACCAGCAGGAAGAAGGCCTGGTTGGAGTTCAGCTGCAGGCGTCGCCTGTGGAGGGGGTGAGGGAAAGGAGGGACAAAGCACAGATGGCAACGGACAGTCCTCAACACTGACAGCAGCAAGGTCACAGCACAGAATCGGGGGATGGTTTGGGGTGGAAGGACCTTAAAGCTCATCTCATTCCAACCTCTGCCATGGGCACCTTTCCCTGCATGTCCCCCCCACCCAGCCCTGTCCCTGAAAGCTGGGCTGAATTCCTCCACTAAATGCAGGCAGGTGTGTCCTCTGGCAGAGCCCTTACTCAGGGGGAAAGCTGCACTCCAGAAGGGCATCATACTGGAGGCACTGCGAAGAGGCACCCCTGGCCCAGGTGATCCTGGTACAACCAGGGACCTTTGGCTTGCAGCTCACTGGAATGGCAACCAGAGATCCGGGGGAAGATGGGGAAAGACGGGCAGAGCTTCCTTGCAAAACCTGGGAAACTTTTAAACTCAGTTTGTCACCAGCTCTGTAACGGCTTGAGTTTAACCCTGGAGCATCTTGCTCCCTCTCCTCCTTCCCATGTCCCATGGTGGGAAGGGCAGGGAGCCACAGGCTGCACAGGAAAGAGCTGATTTCTGGATTTCCCTTGGATTGAGCATTCCATCAGGGGGGAAATGGGTGTTCCTGCTAAACTGCCTCCTGCAGAGCAGGTCTGCAGAGAGCAGCTCCCTTACCACTTGATAAACCAAGTGGGCAACAGCAACTTGGGCGTGTGGAGCTGCCACCAAAGCAACAAGGAAAGAACAGATCTGAAGAGTTCCTGCTGCCTCCACTCGCTGCTGAGGGACAGCAGCAGCTGCAAACAAGGATTTATTTAGCTCCCAACCACAGCCCTGGACAGAAACCCTTACAAAAGCAGGCTCTAATCGCTCCAGAGACAGCAGGCTGAGGGAAGGCAGCAGCTCTGAAGGTTTGGGAAGGATGGGCTTTGCTGTGCATCACTGGAGCTGGCTGAGGCCCAAGTCTGGCTGGGACCAAGTTATCTATTAACAGTAAAGCCAGGGGAAAAAGGTGGGAAAATCCTTCAGCCTGCAGTTAACCTCTTTGCCCAGGGCCTTTCAGGTTCCTGAGAAGTTCTGAAGACTTGAGCAACCCGGTTCCTGTCTCCAAAGCCCCACCTCCCTTTCTTATTCATGCAGGACCTGGGATTTGCCTGTGACAGTTTTTGTTTGGACATCCTGGACAACTCCCAGAGCCTGTGGCCTCCATGAACCAGCTCCTGCTGCAGCGTGACCAGCACAAAACAAGCCCTGGTTGGCTGATCCTTCCCAGTTACCCCTGGAGAACCCTTACTAATCAAACACCGCAGCTGAGCCGGCAGGGATGATGCACTTCTAGCAGAACTTCTGACCACAGTTTTCGACCACACAACTTCCACACGAGGCTGTTTCTCTTTGCCTTTCCTGTAAGCTGAGCTCAAGGCAGGCTGTGCAAGCAGGGCACAGACACTCTGGCCTGAGGGGGTGTTTCCCAGGCCTCAGTGTTGTCACTGAGGGAAACCTCCATTCCCAAGCAAAGGATGCCAACAGCATTCCCAAGCAGCAGCACAGAGCTCTGGCTCTGAGCCCTAACTCCCCTTCCCAGTGGATGGGAAGAGGCAGCCACTCTGGAGGGGGACTCCGTGGCAGAACACTGAGGAGGCATCTCAAAATAACCAAGCAGGAAGTGCTGGAGCCCTGGGCAGAAGGACCCACGTTAGACAGAGATTCACAGCCCCAGACTCACTCCTACAGCTCCGGGAACCAGTTATTTCTCTTGGAAGCAGACTACCAGCCCAGCTCTCTTCAGAGTGGGATTTTTCCAGCAAAGCAAAAGGAAAAGCACCTTTTCCTGGATTTGTCCTAGTGCTTATTAGATAAATTTTCCGTTTAGACCTCCCAAGTGCACCAAGTCCGAGGTTGATCAGTTCCCACTGGAATCCCAGCGATACTACCTGATAATTTTGATTAGCTCGCTCATGTTGACATGATCTGGCACCAGGAACTTGGTCTTATCCAAAACTGGAAGCTGCTTCTCTCCCTTGTACCTTTCAATGATCACCTGAGAAGAAACACAGAAAGCAGAGGATGTGAAAGGCAGGAACAGAGTCTGGTGCCCTCCCCGCTCCCAGCTCCATTTCCCTTCATGTGTGAATGCAGCATCTCAAATCTGAAAAGCAACAATTCATGGTTGGACTCAATGATCTTAAAGGTCTTTCCCAACCCAAACAATTCTGTGTTTCTGTGATAGTTAATTGTCTTCACGTGCTCCTCTGTTCTGTTTGCAAGAGCCACTGCACAGAGGGGTAGCACACAGGGATTTTACGGCACGCATCCACAGCTTCTGCGCAATTTTAGAACAGCTCCTTCGCTGCAATCATTTAATCCAGCACTGAATGACCCAGCAACAAGGGAATCCAAGGAAAGATCAAGCTCACTTCCCTCTGACACACTGCAGTGCCTAACCAGGGGCTTGGGCTACTACAGAGGTCTGACAGATCAAGCTGTTTTCGCTGGCATTTCTCCAGTTTCAGGCCGTCTCTTTAAGAACCACAGCTCCAGATGACTCTGCTGTTCCATTCACCTCCCATGGTTCCTCTAATGCATGAGAAAAAGCTACTTTGGAAGGGTATAAACCCTCCAAGTTCCAAATTAAGGAGAAAATATCCTCAAGCATGCTCAGGAACCAGTAATACTGCCAGGATTGCTGTGTAGTAACCACTTAATTCACGAAGAAACTGCAGATTTCCCAATTTAAGGAACACCCTGCCCAGCAACTGAGGGTAGTTCCTGCTTTTAAAAAGTGATCTCAGAATTGGTTTCCACGGCCACGTGGGGTTTGTTGATTTTCAATCAACAAGAGCTACATGACACCAGTCCCTTGGATCCTTTCCGTGCTCACGGGGTCTGGCGGTGCTGATCTTAAAAAGCTGCACAGGTGAAGAGACATTGAGCTGATTTAATTCTAGCAGAGAAAGATCCTGACATCAGCTGAAATAAATGCTGGCTCACTCTGGGCAACAAACCCCCACTATTTTGAAGCAGTTAGGCCCTAAGCAGGAGGTATTTCTAACATGAAGTATCATTTTGAGAATGGAGGATGTTGACAGCGCAGGAGGGATTTGCTGTCCGCTGTGACATTGCCATCTGATCTCATCCAGAAGTGCTAACGACAATAACGAGGCAGTGACTGGCCCAGCAAGACTCCAGGGATCCCAGCAGGGGTAGCTGGGAGTTTGCATCACCACATCTCCAGCAAGGTACCTCTGAATTTTAGCTTGGAATCTGCCCATGGCTGACTTAAAACGAGAGTTTTGCCATAAATTCTTGGCTTTCAATCTGTGGTCACAGAGCTTGGGGACTACAGCTCCGTGGTCTTTGAAAGGCGAGTGAAAAAGCGGTATTTGTCAGGAAACAGATTTGTAAGGAAAGCGCCTTTTGGGAAAATGAAACATTCCGAAGAAAATCCCTGCTGTGGAGGATTCCTTGCTCCTTTGCCCCCCAGCACTGGAAAACAGCAGTGGCAGCTCAGAGATGAGTAAGTTGAAAGCCCAAGGAAAGCTGAAAACCTTTCGGTTTCTGTTTCTTCAGCATCTTCTGTCAGTGAAGGTGCTCAGGGACTGGGGACAGTTTGCAGCAGTTGGTTCACAGCAGAATTTCCACACATTGGGGCACCAGATCTCATCACAGAGAGGATCTCAGAGCACTCAGGAGGATCTCAGAGCTCAGCTGGGGTGTGGTTTTCTTCCAAGTTACAACACACAACTGCATCAGGCCGGAAACCCCATTTCCTCCAGCCCCCACCTCGCTCCACCACCTCGACTGTGAGAATTAGTCCCTTCAGAATGCTCCTGAAAGCCAGGCTTAGCCACCCCGAACAGCCACATTTTCATTTGGTCTCCTCAGGACAGCTCTTTCATAGGTTTCTAACTGCTGAAAAGAACGCGAGGCTGGAAACGGAAGTAAAAAATTAAAAGAACTGGACTTACTGGTATTTTAGTGGGATGCTGATCTCGAATCAGTCGTACATCTTCCACTCTTTGTTCTGCAAGGGATTAAAAAAAAAAAAAAAAAGAAACTGTTTAAACATTCACAGTTATTGCTGTTATTCCCTTATTTCTCCACCACTGAAGAGAGGGACCACATGTCAGGAGAAGCCAGAAGAGGAAATTCAGGCAAAGCAATTTCCAAATGGGCCAGCACTATCAGAAGTACAACCTCTCCTGTGACAGCTGATCCCCTGCTCCTTAAGCCAAGGTGACAAGTGCTGTGTGCACCTGCCTGGCACTCCTAGAAAGTGTTAAAGGAGATCCTTTCCTCCCCGCACCCCCTCTCTTTCTGCCCACTGAAGCACACATTTAACCTCACGCAGTTACGGCCTCAAATTACACCACGCAAGTTAACAACTAAGTACCCTGTGCTATTTCTGTCAGGTCCCAGAAGAGGAAATGGTCAACAATTATTTGAGCCCCGCGACTGGCCCAAGCCTGGCAGCATCAGCTTTCCTTGTGCGCGCTCGTGTTACCGAATTCCAGGTTTTATTTTGGCTCGGCCGCACCCATTGTCGCAGGAGCTGCTGGAGGCTCTGCCGGACCTACACATTTTGCCACTCTTCGTGCCAGTTTTCAGGATAAAGTTCACCTCTCCTCAGGCAGAAATATTAATAGAACAGATATCATGAACCAGACTAAAGTACACGAGGCAGAGTAAACAGCCCGGTTGCTTTCAGGGGCCGCTGCATCCGTGTATCCCCCGCCTACTTTCAGATTCAGTGAACTCAATTTTAACCCCTCTGTTTTGCAGCGGGACGGGGCTTTCCAGGCTGTTTTCATGTTCCAAGGAGCTCTGAGAGAGGCGGTTTGGTGTTGCATCACGGCTTGAACACACACGTGCCTACGGAGAGAAGCACTTAGGCCAGCTCCTCGCTGGAATGCTAATGGCAGGACACTGTCCGTCCGGTCACTCAGCAATAACATCCCTCAGTGTCCATTAGTCCGTGTTTGTGCCCATGGAATACACCCTCCTCACGAGCCCGGCAAGGAATGCAGCTCCCGTGAATCACCGCTGGAAGCTGCAGGTGAATCAAGCAGAACTAAGGCAAGGAGCACGCGAAGCCTTCACCTGAAAGCCACCCCGAGCCACATTCCCACAGCCCAGCGGGAGCACTTCAAGGGCAGAGAGTTCCACCTCGTTAAAATACTTTTTAAGATTAACCAGAAACACAAAAGATACGTGGAGGGAGCGAGAGCAGCCATCCACCTGGCAAGCACTAACTTTTCAGCTCGAACAGGTTTGTTCATGGCAATGTTATTCAGCAGAACTCCCTGGAGTAGAAGGAACATAAACCGGGCAAATCATGGAGATTACTGTGTGTGGCGTGTTCAAAATCAGGCCCCAGTCAGCCACAGATAAACACTGTTCTCTGACGACAGTAGTTGCAGTGGCAACTGCTTGGCTGCCATCCTAGCTGAACTTAATACCTGCAGCAGAGGCTGCTGACAGGCGATGGGGTCAACAACAGTTTTGGAAGGCTCCGAGAAAAGGGGCAGCATAAACACAGACTTTTGTCAGACCAAAATCCTCCCCGCTTCACTGCAAGAAACAGCTTACATTTACCACAACAGCAAAGGCAAGGGTGGGCACATCACAAAGCTCTCTTAAGCAGCTTGACTTTAACCCAAAGGCAGGAAGAAAGGAAAATCTGGATCAATTACTTCCACCAATTCCATCTCACGTACGGGATTTTATAGTTCATGCAGAAATAGGTTACGCTGCCAGTTCTTGTTACCCTCGTAGCGCTTCAGCCTCCCTCACTGACACACATGAGCAGATCCGGAGCCCTTTGATTGCTCCGGTCCCATCCTGAGCACACACAGAAGCGTGGCACGGCTCTATCAAGGCTGTTCCTTCTCGAAAGGGACTAATCTCATTTTCCCAGCCATCATTACATAGCTCTTTTCGATACCCTGCTAGTTTTCAACAGCCAAACAGAGACAGGAGCCACACGCCCCAGTGCAGTCGCAGCTGCCCGGGTGGAGAATTCCTCACCCCGCGCCAAGCACCGGCTGCCAGTGGAGCTTTAATTCCGCTGCCACTGGCGCAGAGGCCGCCGGACACTGAGCAGACACCGGAGGGAAGGGCAGGCCCCGCTCCTGGCACACACGCCGAGGATGTTTCCAGGCTCCTGGGAGTTTTGCAGTCGATAATGGATGATGCCATGAGGAGATTCCCCACCCCAAGTCCCTCTCCCGGCGCAGACCTCACCGTGGCACAGCACTTCTGCCACCCCACACCTCGCGACACCCCAAACCCCTCCCCGTCCCGAACCGCCGGGATCTCGCCGGGGTAAACAAGCCCCGGAAGCCGGGCCGAGCTTTGACTGTCGCAGCCCTGAGCAGGCCGGGACACCGGGGAGTCCCCCGGCCCGCTCCGCCAGCGGGGCTCCGCTGTCAGCAGGAGCCGCCCGGGGATCTCCGCGGCTNCCCTCCCCTCCCCTCCCCTCCCCCCCCCGCCGCTTCCCCCTCGCAGCTCGCCCGGGCCGGGAGCACCGGCGGGCCCCGGCAGCCCCCTCGCCCCGCCGCGTCCCTCTCCGCGGCGCTCACCGAAGGTGCGGCGCTGCTTGAAGCTCTTCTCCGAGGGCATGGCGGCGTTCGCTCGGCCCGGGCCCGGCGGCGGCTCTGCGCGGCGGCAGCGGACACCTCCGAGTGCCGGCGCCCGCCCCCCGCGCCGCCACGGCCGCTCGGCCGTCAGCTGACCCGCGCGTCACGGGCGGCCCCGCCTCGCCCCGCCGGCATCTTGAGTGTGGCACCGGGCACCGCGGGTAGGGCTGGCATGGCTGCCTCGGTGCCAGGCCGTGTTCCTCCTGCCAGTGACACGCAGCCATCGTGCTGTGGGAGTGTCATAGTGTACTGTCAGCGTCCCTGCTGTGCGACGCACAGCCATGGCCGTGTTGGTGCCAAGCGATGTTCTCATTGACACAGCCATGGCCGTGTTGGTGTCGGGCCGTGTTCTCCCCAGTGACACACAGCCATTGCTGCCTCGGTGCCAGGCTGTGTTCTCAGTGACACACGGCCATGGCCATGTTGGTGCCGGGCCATGTTCTCAGTGACACACGGCCATGGCCGTGTTGGTGCCGGGCCATGTTCTCCCCAGTGACACACAGCCATTGCTGCCTCGGTGCCAGGCTGTGTTCTCAGTGACACACGGCCATGGCCATGTTGGTGCCGGGCCATGTTCTCAGTGACACACGGCCATGGCCATGTTGGTGTCGGGCCATGTTCTCCCCAGTGACACACAGCCATTGCTGCCTCGGTGCCAGGCTGTGTTCTCAGTGACACACGGCCATGGCCATGTTGGTGCCGGGCCATGTTCTCCTCAGTTACACACAGCCATGGCCGTGGTGGTGCCAGGCCATGTTCTCCTCAGTGACACACAGCCATGGCTGCCTCGGTGCCAGGCTGTGTTCCTCCTCAGCCACCCACAGCCATGGCTGCCTAAGTGCCCTGCCATATCCCCTCCAGAAACAAAAAGAACAATCTCCCCAGGAAAGCGGTGGATTCCCCAAAGTTGGACACTTTTAAGGTTCAGCCGTCTTGTTTAGATTGCCAGGAAAGCGGTGGATTCCCCAAAGTTGGACACTTTTAAGGTTCAGCCGTCTTGTTTAGATTGTGTTTTTGCCAAGAAAGGTTGGACCGGATGATCCCTCCAACCTGGTATTCTGTTATTCCGTGATTCCATGAACTCGCAGCCATGGCCTCCTTGGAGTGGCCCACAATATCCCCTTCAACATGAGCACTTAATCACTTTTCTCCAAACAAAGATACAAGTTCAATGGTCTGTCACCAGTCTGCCTTCACATTGACATGAGTATGTGGTAGAGTTTACATTTGGGGAACAAAATTTTAGGAGCAAGTGTTCCAATTCTCTTGGAAGCCGCCCCCCGGTCTCATGCAGTTTGTGAGGAATTGATTAAATCACAATTTCAGTCGCAGATACCACGTTGTGAGTAAAACTGCCCAACTGTTTCCTGCTTAGCAGCTTTCTGACACAAGCTGTTGACTGGAGCCTTTCATCTGCATCTCTCTTTCTCTCACATACGTTCCCAGCACCGTGTTTTGAAATTTAAGGATGATTTTGCAGCAACAGGGCGACATGATCTTGCTGTACAATCCAAGGGACAAGGAGCTGTGGCTGGGATTGTCCTTAGGAATACAGGGGGAAGGATAGTTTTCTAACCAGCTTAAAGATTATCAGTGTTTTTGCATTTTTGGGGTGGAGCAATGCATTAAAGTTGGAGTGAATCTGCACTCACATGAAGGAATGAGGGTTCATTACCTAATTTTGTGATTCAGGGTCACACAGTTCCCGTGGCCTGTAATTATGAGGCCATTAAAGATGTGACTAACAAGGAAAAACAGCCCTAAGGTGTATGATTGCTCTGTCCATCACATCACTGTCCAGGGATAGCAGGTGAGACATGGATGACCAGCAGAACACTGATACATCTGCAACTCAAATTTCTGTGTCAACAGACCTCTTCTTTATTTAAATGTCTGCCTTTTAAAAAAAAACCAACATTTTCCAGGCGGAGGAAATCCCGCCATGCTCTCGGAATTGTTTTTGAAGGCTGAAGGCAGGAGGATGAGCCCTGGTGGAACCACATCACGTTATTTTTGGGGTGTCCAGGTGCGTCCTGGTGTCAGGGCTGACAATTCTGATCTCTGCGTGCCGTGTGGTTTGCATCCACAAGCCGACTGCTAGCAGGGCTGCAGCTCCGGCTGAAAGCATCCATATGGTGCTTGGGGAGAGCCACAATCAGAGTATCTGCTGACAGGCTGGGCTATCACATGTTCCTCTCATAAATAATCCCGCAGAGACTGTGAGAAGGAAACTTAGATCCACACCGAGACTCGCTTGACCTTTCCCTCCTCATCTCAGCCTTCGCCCGTGCCTGCGTGTCGACAGCACAGACAGTTGGCGAGTCTGGATTTGAGGAAGGTGTTAGGAGCAGTTGGAATGACAGCATGGACATAGCCTTTGGGATCAGCTCTGCCTCAGCACAGCTCCCCATCCCTAGTGAGAAAACGCTGCTTTGGAAAATGCTTTGGCTTCAGACTCGGCGACGGCGCTGGAACAGAGCCCTTGAAAAATGGAGCCGCAGAGCGTTTTTATCCTGGCCTTAGAACACTTTACAAAGCATTTAGGCTGAAGAAGAGGAGACTTAACCGAAAGGGGACATTACATTATCTTCAAATATGCAAAAGGTTTCTGTAGACAGAAGGGAATTAGCTCTTCCCTGCATGCGGTGGGACCAGCATGAGAAATAATGAGCTTACCGCTTGGAAAAGGCCGTAGAAATTAGGCACTGGGCTGAGGGTAAGAATAGTTGAGCACCAGAAGAAATTCCCTGGGAAAGAAATGGAATAATCACCTTTGGATATTTTTATTTAAAGAGACATTAGTAAAGCATCTGTTCTGAGGGGTTCAGGGAGAATCGTTCTTGTCTCAGGGAGAAGGATGGGGTAAATAATCCCCTACGATCCCTGTCAGCCCTAGTTTTTCCTGAGGCAAAGGAGATGTGATTTCCCAAATTTACAAAGCAGGTTAGAGCACGGGCTGGGTTTGGATTCCAGTTCAGATCCTCCCACCTGCACCTAATACACCAGACTAAATATTAAGTAAAAAAAAAAAGAAAAAAACCAAAAAACAAACAGGTTTTCCCAACTGTTCTATCTTCCACAAGGTTGGGTTGGTATTTTTTTATTAAAAAGCCAGTATGAACAGTGACTCCAAACCGTAGCTGATATTCACAGCATTTCCCTGAGGAAAAACTCCCATTTTTCCTATTTTTTTCCCACATGAGCTGCCTCACAATGAAGCGAGTGTGTTTCACATTCAGAATTATAAATCATCCCCTCATTTTTCTGGTACAACGGGACTGAAAAGGCTTTTTTTTCCAGGGAACAGACGAAGCTGTTCCTCTGCAGTGCTGCACCCTTCCTGGAAGACAGCACTCAGCGTGTGGGGCTGTGAGCTCAGCAGCTGTCAGCAGTATTAAATTCACCAGGAACACGGAGAGAAAAGCCCCATAAAAATAAAAGGAAGGACACTGTGCTGATAATAACTTGCATTTCAACCTGAATTAAAATACCTCCCCTCAGTTCTTTTCTCACAAATTGTTCTTATCGATCCAGCTCAGCTCGAGATTAATGTGGGTTTGTTTTTCTTATAACTGTGCAGCCATTACCCAGCTGCTCTTGGAGATTTTCAGGCAGAATCCGATTGTAGGGAATTGTTTGCAATGCCTTAAAATAACTCTTCTGGGAAGTTTTCTTCTTAAATTTGCCTTAAGATGGTGGCTACCCTTAAGAACAAATTATCAACATTCAAATTTCACCTTCTGAGTTAGGAGAACTCTAGGAAGAAGTGATGAGAATGACAAAATATCTCTGTTTTGGAGGTAGAAGAGTGTAATTTGAGACAAGTGAAGCTGAAGAAACCACTCACAGA
Source organism: Dasyornis broadbenti (assembly GCA_013397935.1). Taxonomy (NCBI): domain Eukaryota; kingdom Metazoa; phylum Chordata; class Aves; order Passeriformes; family Dasyornithidae; genus Dasyornis; species Dasyornis broadbenti. The sequence goes on along the minus strand of VZRN01005000.1, from coordinate 64,541 downwards.
ACATTTTGCCTGGGTGGGTTTTCTCTGAGGTCTAACAACAGCTGAGCCCTTCCCTCAGTGGGAACACAACACCGTCTTTCAGAATATAACATATTCCAGACCCTTAGGTCTGATTCCTTTGGTTTTTTGGATGTTAAATCCAAACTAACACACAGATGTGTGCAATGTCATCACAAAAACATCGTTTGCTTAGAATGTTTGGCTAAAAACTCATTGCATGAAGGATTGCCCAAGACATCATTGCTTTGTACCAAAACTGACATCAGTTCCTGCTCTTCCTGCTGTTCCAGCAAACAGTTCTTGGCTTCAGGATCAAGTTTGAAATGGGAGATGTTGCCTGCACAAGGGAACATGGCGAATCAGTTGGTGTAAGCACCAGCGAGTTGTGTTTGTGTACTGCTTTTCACTCAGAAAATCCATAACATCCTGGCAAGCAGCAACGGCAGCGTGAGCGCGGGAGGCAGAGCGGGGAAGCTGTGGAATAACACGGCGCGTAACAAGGTCTTTCCCTCATTTTCGATACTCCTCGGATTGAAGCAATTCCCCGCGCGTTCGAATGTTAACCCAGTACTGCGTAGCCTGTGGGTCAGCAAACACCTCCTTTCCTGACGTCGTGCGGAGCGCAGCCGTGTGGAGGTTCTGTGAGCTGCCTTGGCATTGCACAGCCATGGATCAGCACCCAGGAATAGCACCCCCGACACCTGACTGCCTGTCCCGTGGCCTCTCTGGAGCAGAGGATCCTTCTGCCAGCTGAGCTGCCGGAGGTGTTGAACAGAACTGAATTGTTCAGCCTGGACAGGGGCCAAAGCTGGAGGGACAAGAAGTGCTTGTAAAAGAAGCGCTGTGGTGTCTTGGGTGACTCCAGGCCCTCATGGCCTTCAGAATGACTGGTTCCTCACGGCAAGGGCAGCATGTTGAAGAAAGATCTTTCCCTCTTCCATAGATCGTGGAATCATGGAATGCTTGGGGTTGGAAGATCGGAAGTGGTCTTAAAGGTTTGGGTTGGAAGGGATCTTAAACCTCATCCAGTCCCGCCCCCTGCCATAGCAGGGACACTTCCCACAATCCCAGGTTGCTCCAGCCTGGCCTTGCACTCTGCCAGGGATCCAGGGGCAGCCACAGCTTCTCTGGGCACCCTGTGCCAGGGCCTCCCCACCCTCACAGCCAAGAATTTCTTCCCAATATCCCATTTATTCCTCCCTTCTGGCAGTGGGAAGCCAATTAAAGAGAGGGCACCGAGCTCCGCTCTACAGCAGAAGGATGTAACCACTTCCTGAGTCATCAGCAGCTTTTCTGCCGTGCTCTGGATTTTCCCTGGAGAGCCCAGCCTGTCCAGTGATGTTTATCCTGCAAAATCTGGTGAGATCAATGTCCACAGAGAAAGCAAGGAAGTGGGAAACCATAGACTCAGGACAAGAAGAGCTGTTTTCCAGCTTAAAATATACACACTTCCAAAACCAAAGCGAAACTCTTCAGCCTTTCTATTGGAATATTCCCTCCTTGATGTGTCCTGCCTCCAGGGATGGAGGCAGTTTTTTAGAAGGCAGGAGGAGCCTTTGTTTTGTATTACGAAGCAGAAATCTCAGTGCAGGCCCCTGCCAAAAAAACATGCTGCAAATACTCTCTGTGGCAAACAGGGGCTGCCGAGAGGGTTTGTTCATCTGTCTCAGCCTGCCTTGCCATACTTTTCTGTCCCTCTTGCCAAATGGAAAATAAATCATTCTCTCCTCGCTGTTCTGCTTCTAATTGGCTGGGTATGCCATCAGCTGGCTCATCCCCTCTCAGAGCATAAACACTTCCAGATTACAGAAAATGAGGACACTAACTTTGGGACCCATCCAAAGCCCTTTAGTGAGCGTGAAGACTAATTGACTACAGTGAGAGCTGCATCAGCTCCTTAATTGCTGAAGGGAAATGAAACAACAACATCTCCCCTTTTGCTACATCCTTTTTCAAGAGTCCTGTGGTAATGGCTGCAAGCTGCCTGCCTGAGACAGCAGCGCTGGAAAGCTCTGGGCCATTACTCTGGGAATTTTCTCCAAGGAAGGTGCTCAGACAGGGCCACAGAGGATGGGAGATGATGATAACGCACTTTTTCTGTTTTCCCAGTCGTCACAAACAAAGCTGGTTGGTTCAGATAATGGGTTTGGTAAGATGGGAGTAAAAACAACAATATAATTGTTTGATGGCAGGGTGGTAAACACTGAAGTTGAAGGTGATATTCAGTTAGAACCACCCGGTTGTGCACCAGCTCTCCACCTTCTGGGCCCCAAGGAGCTGGGATGGGCCAAACTCCAAAACCGTTTTGTGTTTCTCCACAAAAGCAGCGCTGGAGATTGGAGACAGCGTTTGTTTCTCCTCTCTGATGTGATGAAAGGCTGGGATTGCCTCACTCTGTTCCGTGGGAAGGGGAAGCTTGGTCACTTGGAGCACTGAGAGCTTTGCCTCAGGCTCTGCTGGGCTCTGGGTGACATCAGCGTCTGCTGGAGGTGGGCGCTGCTGGGCAGACTTCTCCCCTTCCCCTTCTTCATCGGGAGGAAATCAGCACGGGGCAACGGAGCTCCGTGGGAATTGGCATGGATTTGTGACGGGCTGTCCTGCCTTCTGCTGGGTTGGGCTGGAAAGGGGGTCAGTGGGCCAAGGGAAATTCTGATTGATGGTAGCTAGCACCCACGGAGCCAAGACTGTGGGGAGAGGTTACAGGGGTCAGGTGGGTGAGGGAAAGGAGAGAAGGGTGATTGTAGGGTGATTAGACAGCAGGAGCATTCAGTGGAAAAGGAGAAAGAATAAAGTTCAGATAAAAATAGAAAGGCAAAAGAGGGGAAAGCATGTGTGTGCTGTAGACTGCCGTGTTTCTGCTCCAGGCAATGTCACCCAGGACATCTTTTGTTTCATTCACACGAAAATCCTTGCCATCTAGTACTTTCCCCCGTCCCCTCCATGAATCCGTCAGTTCCTAAACAAACAGACATGACAAGGCCTTCGAAAGTGATGTCAGAAAGCTTTTGAGTACCAGCTGAGCATAATGTAACATGTGGGAAAAGCCACGGGACTCCCTACAGGTGGAAAACAGCTCCAGCCGTATTTCCAAAGACACGATGTTTGGTTTACATGACTCACTGCCCACGTGCCTTGGTTTAGATGCTTGGAGCAGCTTTTCGTAATGTAATCAGAACTGTGGGCACTAAATTTGTCCATTGCTGGAGGCCCAAAGGATTAGCACAGCACTAAAAACGACACCTCATCCTGCACGTGGGCAGAGTCAGAGGGCGGAATGCAGCGGTTCAGGCTGGGAGAAGCCGAGCATTTACTCATCCCAGGGTTGGAGCAATGTTGTTTGTACCATGAAGCAGCCCGGAGTCATCATGTGATCATCCCATACGTACAGCAATCCAGACCCTTGGGAATCTGGGTTTCCTGGCCTCACAACAAGAGCTGCCCACCAGACCCTTGGCAAAATCCTTGGGCAACTCGAGCATCTCGTCTGGTCTGATGGGACTCAAAAAGGCGGGTGAGCAGTGGACAGGGGAGGTGATTCTCGCCCTCTTCTCTGCTCTCATGAAACCCCACTGGAGCACTGCGTCCAGCCCTGGAGCCTCCAGCATAAGAAGGATGTGGAGCTGCTGGAGCAAGTCTGGAGGAGCCATGGAAATGCTCCGAAAGCTGGAGCCCCTCTGCTCTGGAGCCAGACTGGGAGAGCTGGGGGTGTTCACCTGGAGAAGAAAAGGCTCCAGGGAGAGCTTAGAGCCCCTGGCAGGGCCTAAAGGGACTCCAGGAGAGCTGGGGAGGGTCTTGGGACAAGAGATAGAGGGACAGGACACAGGGAATGGCTTCCCACTGCCAGAGGGCAGGGAGAGATGGGATATCGGAAAGGAATTGTTCTCTGTGAGGGTGGGGAGGCCCTGGCACAGGGTGCCCAGAGCAGCTGTGGCTGCCCCTGGATCCCTGGAAGTGTCCAAGGCCAGGTTGGAGCAACCTGGGATAGTGGAAGGTGTCCCTGCACATGGCTGGGGGTGGGAATGGGATGGTTTTAAGGTCCCTTCCAACCCAAACCATTCTGGGTTTCTATGATATCCCAAGATCTGTTCCTCCTTCATGCTCTGCCAGCTCCTTGCTCTGCAGAGCAGCCTTCCTGCAGCGATTCTCGTGGGTGACGCTCGCAGACTTTCTGCATCAATTAAATCTCTGTTTTCCCGTCTTCTGCCGATTTGGGGATTTGTTGCTCGATTGTCATGGCGACTGCTGCCGTGAGACCCTTGCTGAGGGTGAGGCCCCTCCATTAGGATTCAGGGCAGCACTTCAGCCAGCATCGCTGGGGACCCTCTTGTGCTGAGCACTCTCTGAGTGCACGGAGCTCATTCCACTGCAGAAATTCCAGCTGAACTGCATGTCTTCACAGCAAATGAGGCTGGCTCTAATTTTTGTTGATTATGTGGAAGCAACTTGATTTCCTCATGTGTTGTCAGCGCAACCATCACAGTCTATTCCTGGCCAGCAGGATAAGGATGCTTAGGAGCCCCAAAGGACTCCTTGCAGCTGTTTTGCAGAACAGCATGAGGGAAAAAGGGAGCCATTTCCAAAATTAAAAAAAAAGACAAACCCAAGATCTTTCTTGCAGAACAGCATGGGAAAGAGGAGCCATTTGTACAAATTGTGAGGTCTGGCTGGCAGAAAAGCAGGGAGAAAAACAACGAAACAATCAAAACAGGCGCAGAGAATGAGCTTTTTGTAAGGAAGGCGATTTCTCAGGCAGCACCCCGAGAATAGCGGTGACGACACGAACACCGGGAAGAGGCCGGGGAGGCGGAGACACAGGGACAAGAACACCGCGTGGGAGCCCATTTTCCGAGGAGCCTCGTTAGCGCAGTAGGTAGCGCGTCAGTCTCATAATCTGAAGGTCGTGAGTTCGATCCTCACACGGGGCAAAGACGGTTTCCTCCTTTTTTTTTTCTCCCCTTCCCGCAGGCACTTTCCCAAGGGAAGGGAATGTCAATTTTCTCATGGGATTGGAGCAGGAGCCGGGACGGGACGGGACGGGACGGGACGGGACGGGACGGGACGGGACGGGACGGGACGGGACGGGACGGGGGGAACACGCTCCCCAGTCCTGCACCGGCCCGCAGCGCGCCCCGTTACCGGGCACCGGCCTCGCCATGCGCGCGGTCCCCCTGCCCGCTAGGGGGCGCGCACGCTGCTTGTGCCCGTTGGGGAACAGCGTCCGCTACCCGTGGGGGCGTGGCGAAGCCTCATTAGGCGGTGCTGATTGGCGAATCCATACGGTAGGCGTGGCCCAGCGGTGGGATATGCGGCGCTGATTGGCGGAGCATTGCGGTGGGCGTGGTCAGCGGCGGGCACGGTGGCGCGCCCCCGAGCCGCGGTCAGAGCGGTGGCGGCCATGGCGGTGTGCGCACGGCTGTGCGGTGTGGGGCCGGCCCGCGGCTGTCGCCGGCGCGGCGCGGCGAGGGAGCAGCGCCGCGGAGCCGCCGACAGCGAGCCCGACACCGATACAGACCCTGAGGAAGCGGGCGGCGGCGGTGGCGGCACGGAGGACGAGGAGGTGGCGGAGCGCATTGAGGGCGGGCGGCCCTTGCCGCCTGCCATCGAGGCCAGCCCCGCCGGGCGGGCCCCGCTGTCCCTGTTGGAGCTGCCCCCGGAGCTCCTGGTGCAGATTTTCGGTTCCCTGCCCGGTACCGACCTGCCCAACCTGGCCCGCGTCTGCACCACCTTCCGCCGCATCCTCCGCACCGACACGATCTGGCGGAGGCGCTGCCGCGAAGGTACCGCCCGCCCGAGGGATGCACGGTCCCGGGGGTGCAGAGGGCTGATGGCTCCCGGGGGTGCAGGGTCAGGGGCCTGGAGGATGCAGGAGAGGATGGAGAGTGCGGGAGGGGATGGAGTGGGGGTCCTGAAGGGCTGGGCTCTGGGGGTGCGGGCTGTGGGGCCTTCGCTCGCAGGGCTCCACGTGTGCAGGGTGGAGAAGTGGGCACATCTCGGGTTCCCTGGGGCACGGTCCCTTCGTGGCGACGAGCATCGAGCTGGGCTTGTCCGTCGGGGGCAGCTGGAGGGGAGGAATGGGATGGGAGCAGGCCCTGGGAGATGATGCCTCCATATTCATGGGGATATCTTGAGGATGGGGGGTTTCGACAACGAGGACAGGGAATGCTCTGCCCTAGGGAAGAAAGGGGCCCTTGAGATTCCTGGAGCTGTGGAGACACGAGGGATACACCGGGAGCAGGGAGCTCACTGGGTCTGGAGGACGCCAGGCCTGGGTAAAGGCATCCTTTGGGGAAGTACAGAGCCAGGTGTGGAGAGGTTCCAGGTCCGTGTGTTTTCCAGGGATCCCCCGGTGCAAGGATGCTGTACTGCAGTAATGTTAAGGCCTGGGAGGTGTTTTCTCCTCCGTCCTGTTCTGTGAGGCTGCAGTTCTCCCTCGTTACTCCTTATCCTCTTCCAGCATTGTGGCTCTCTGTCCTCTGTTTGTTAATCCAGTCCTGTCCCACCTCCCAAGGTCTGCCTTGTGCTCATCTTCTCTCCAAACACTGCCCTCCTGCCAGGTGCTCCTGCTGCCAGCACATGGAGTCATGTGTATTTTTCTGTTTGCTTTCTGTTTTTAATACCGGTGAGAGCACAGGGATGAGAGATTTGGGTATGTCAGTGGCTGCCTCCAGTGGGATCTGTTGGAGTGCCTGAAATCTTGCAGGAATGAATTCATGCCTTATCAGCACTATTCAAGAACCTTTGGATGATACAAAGGCTGCACCTGGAAAATGTTAACCAAAGCATTCTGATTTCGTAGTTCAGCATTGTCCCAATAATTTAACACTGGTTTTAGGAGACAGACTAATGAAGTGGTATTAATTCTTTCCTTATGCTCCTCTAGTGACTTAGAGCCCTCATGGATGTTTGTGGATTTGATGAATGGTTTGTAAAATTTCACTGATTAATTTTTTAATAGGTTATGATCATGGTAAAATGCTTATATAGAAATGTATGTGATTTTTAAATATAGGCTAGGTTGGCTTGTGTAGGAGGCCTGATGGAGAAATGGATTTATTTATCTATCTAGTTCATGTCTGCTCCTTGGATTTTCTTTCCAGTAAATAAAGCAATGTTCTAAAGCTCAGCTGAAATTTAAGGAAACGAAGGAAACCGTGGAATTTGTATGGCTAAAACTAAACTGGACAGGAAGGGAAGGTATCAAGACTACGCTTTTGTCTATGGCCCTTAGCTGACTACCAGGTGAGAGGTGCATAAACCAAATTTTGATTCTTTTTGCACGCTGTTTCTGCTGTTTTCCAACGCATCCATTCCAGGCACTGTCAGAGAGTGCCTTGGTGGCTGCTGGTGTGGCTGAGGAGGATCCTGTACCAAAGGCAGGTGCCCAGGCTGTGCTGAACAGATAAGGGGCAGTTCCTGGCCAAAATCTTCCTACAATGGTGAAACTGATATTGAATCTTTTAACCAGCCCTGGTTTTCCAAGCAGTTCCTCAGCTGGACTTCTCAGGCTGTTTGTGGTGCTTTGCATTGCTCTGCTGGGCTAGGACTGTAACTTTGAGTAGTTGTACAAATGAGTATAAAATCGGGCGCTGTTTTATGGGTAAACATCAGGTGTTGGTATGTAAATACACATTTAAAACTTAAAATATTCTGTGCTGTGTTTCTGCACAGCCATACACTGGTGACTGTGTGGTAGTCAAACATAAAATGTCATCACTTTCTGTAATCTTTTCCAAAACCAAGGCAATTCCGAGCTGAGGTCATTGCTTAAGTGTGTGTTTGTATCTGCGTGAGTTGTCTCGTGAGGCGGTATGAGGCACACAGCACGAGCGCGTGTGCTTTGGTGGTTTATTCACTCTGGAGCTCACTGGTCATGGAATCACAGAATATCCTGAGTTGGAAGAGCTCCACGAGGATCATCCAAGTCCGGCACGATGTTCCAGGAGTAACGGGGAAGCTTCAGCTCGGCGTCAGGTGCGTGTGCAAAACCACCCGTGTTTTTAGGAATGCACAGCGGTGCAGAGGCAGGAAAGACCATCCTAAAATAACACAGAACAGAGAGAAGCTTCTCTGGGAGAAGCTGTTGTTGCAGTGCTTTGTTTTGGCCATTTTTTTTTACCTTCCCCTCGGACAGGAGCAGTGCTGGATGTGAGGAACAGCCTGGCTGTGTCCCAAGTTGGATGGGGCCCTCAATCCCTGCAGTGTTGATGCCTTGTTCTGCCCTGCTCTGGGCCAGCTCAGCTGTGGGTTAGTCTGAAAACATTATTGTGATTATTCCACGTGTCCAGAGGACTTGTCTGCCTGAAAGTGGAGTGGTTTTTGCTGCTGGTGGAGAACTGGGAGAGCGCTGGGATGAACCAGGGGGAATTGTGTAACACTGCCATGACAGAGCTGTTGTCCTTTTATCATTGCAACTGTTTGGGGTAAACAATGTCTCTGGATTGCTTCCCTGGCAAGGAGAGAGTTGCAGTCACTTCCATGTTTTCTATAAATAGGAGATTGCTGATCTCTGCAGCAGGAGCAGATTTAAAGCTCCTGTTGCCCTGGCTGGTGGCCTGGCCTACCTTGATTAACACCTTATAGTCCATTTTTCATCGTAATTTCTTTCATCTTAAACCAGAACAGGGCAAGTGCAGCAGGACACCTGGGAGCAGGCCAGTAATGCAGAATGGCCAGTTCTAGAGCTGGGATGAAAAGGCTTTTTTTTGTGAAAACAGCCTCCAGCAGCTTTTGGGCCTGCTGGAAAATGCCAAGGTGCTGAAGTTTCTGAGCCTCAGGTTGTGTGGAAAGAGGTGGAGAAGAGTGGGAAAAAGAAGGGTGGGAAATGTGGTGTGTACACTCAGTGAGGAGACTCTTGGGTGGGGTTCAGCTCTTGCAAGGTTCCAAGGAACCCAAGCAGGAGTTTGCTGCGCGGATGCTGCCACAACGGGGAACCATTTCTTGTGGTGCTGCACCCTGGCAAACACAATATTGGCTCTCATGAGTCACAAAGCTCCAGCCTCCCTTTGTGTGAGGTGAAACGTTGTGTAGTGTGTTAGTCTGTGGCTTTTCTTCATCTCTGATGACCTTTTCTGGCTTTTAGGCAGCAGTTTGGCAGTGATTGGCTGTTCCTCACTGCTCAGCACCCTCAGCCACCCTTCAGAGGGTCCCAGACCTCTGAGCTGTGCAAGCTGCACGTCTGAAGCCGCCCAGCTTCTGCTTTGGGGTTTCCACAAACGTTTGCGTTTGTGGCAGCTCAAATCTCCTTTTCCTCGGTGCTGAAAATCTCCCATTTTTGCCGTATCTGGAATAATCCAGTGAATTTTTATGCTCTGTTCCGTGTCCAGCCTTGTGAACGTGCATTTATGCAGGGATAGTTGGAGCACTCGCTTAGGCCAGGACACAGTGGAAGTTCAGTAATGGTATCAGAAGGGGATCAAGCTCTGCCAGACAACCCTCATTTCCTCCGTGTCCACACGCAGCTTCCAGCAGCTCCCTGGCATTGCCATGCTGAGAAAGGCAGCAGAAAAGCAGGAATTTGGGCTTTGATACGAGCACAGGGGTTCTTCCCAACGTGGAATGGAGGAGCTTTGTTTGTTGTTTAAACTCCAGCGTAGGCCGTGCAGAGGAGGGGGTGACACAGCTTATTTTGGGGAGAAAAAGGGAATGTGAGGCTTGGAAGTGGTGGGGGCAGGACAGGGAATAAATGACACTTGGAGAAGTATTAGTGCAGCTCATCCTGAATGGAATCTGCTTTTCCAAGTCCTTTAAATTCCTGTGCGTGTGACCGTGGGAGCAGCAGCGTGTCCCAGTGGTTGGGAAATCATCACTCCTTACCAACCCACTCCACCAGCCCTTCCAGCTGGTCAGTGGGAACTTGGAAACCAATTTCCATCCTTGCTTTGCAAGCAGGATTAAGTAGCCATTTTCTAAGGGTGTGATTTTCGGTGACTCTTAACTCCTTAAAATAAAAATACTCACTGAGCACTGAGATACATTTCCTTAAAATAGATTTAATTGCACTGAAGTGGAATTTTCCAGGAAGCTTGAGCACTTCAGATCTTTCTTGGAAAGGGATTTCTGTTCTCTGTAAAGAAAACCTTAGCAGTTTTGTTTTTCTGTCGTTATCTTGACGCTCTGCTTGCTGTTAATTTATGTCCCTCTTGCCTTCTGGGTTAAAAAGAGCTGGCCTTTCTTGCTTAGGATATTTGGAGGGGTTGTTTTTAGGCACTGTGAGCCAAAAGGTTGATTTTTTTTCTTTTTNTTTTTTTTTTTTTTTTTTTTTTTTTTCTTCCCCATGAAACGGCCATCCTGGTGTGAACAGCTGGCTCAGAAGAGCTGCAGTAATGCACTTATGGAGCTCTGCCATCACTGTGGCATTTCCATTCTCTTTAGCTGCTTGCTGACCGAAACGGGACAGGAATTAGTTATAAAGTGAGCGTTAAAGCACACTAAGATGAGATTATCTTTGTTCTTGATAATAAGACTTGGATATCTAATGTCAAATAACGTGTAGCAATACAGAAATCCTCAATTTTTGCGTTGTTTAAAGGAATTTGTTATTACTTGGAAGAAATTTGAGCCTTCCCAGGAAAGACTGGAATAATAACCACTTTAGTAATGGTTGGGCTTTCATAAAATTTCACTGCAGGTCATCAGGGGGCCCTTGCATGAAGCTTTGACGTCAAATCACTTCCCACCCCACCCTGTTATTTGGAGTTACCTGCTGGTGGTGGATCTCCTGTGGCACTCACATGAGTGATTCATGGATTAGGGAGAAGGCTTTGGGAAAAACCAGCACTTCCGGAGGAAGAGGGAACGTCGCTCTCAGTGCTGTCAGAGATGCCATTTGGGCAGGATCCTCCCTTCCCCAGGCGCTCCAAATCCCTTCACTGACCGACCTCAGTCTGCCTGCAGTGCAAAGGGCACATCTCACTGTGCTGGGGCCACGAGTGTTTCTTTACCTGGAGAAGAGTTGCCTGTTCCCAAACCACGCTGTTCCTGCCCTCCTGCAAAGACTTTCCCGTCAGCTGGGGACATTCCACACTGTTCCCTGCGTCCTTTGAGGCATTTACCCATCTCATACTCGCGTGCGGAGCGGTGCTGGAAAGCCTGGAGGGCTCTGGCAGGGTGGGTCTGCCTTCCCAGGCTCCCTGGGAGCTCTGCTTTCACGGATCTGCAGGACTCAGCTGGCCGAGGCCCAGCACGAAATGGTTTGTTTGTGCTGGGCTGCTCTTCCTGCGAGCTCGTCTGGCCTCTCCTAATGGTGCTTCCCCAGCCCACCTTGGGGTTGATAACACTCAGAGCCTCCTCTGGCTTTGCCTACGGAGTCAGCAGGAATTCTGCCTCTGGCTTTTGTGGTTTTTGATGGAGGGCACTGTGCTGGTTGTCCCTGCCGCCCCCTCTCCCCTCTGCTGCCCTCGCCCTTACCCAGAGCGACGTGTGCAGGACGGGTATTCCCTGCTGACAGTAAACCCTGGGCGTGCTTTCTCATCGTGTGCTTGCATTTATAGACAGGAGGAGGCTGAATTAATGCAGGGAAACTTGTGCTTTTCTCATTTTTGAAACCTGAATCCTCTCCTGCAGGAGGTTTCCAGCGTTAGGTGGTGCTTCACAGCCACAGTTGTAAATTCAAGGATGCTCAGCCGAGGATAAATTTCTTATTTAATGGCTCGATGAGGGTTTGCACAGATACACTTTTGTGTCAGATACCTGGCAGATATTTGTGCTGCTGAGGAAAGCCGCTGTTTGATCTGTGCTAGAGATGCCTTTGATGTCAGGGAGGGCATTTTTCTGTACTGAGATCTATTGGGGTCACTGCAGCAGGGTGGCATTGTCACTGCTGATTTTTTGGGATCTCCCTCCTCTCATTTCCTCCCTCTGCTCTTCTGAGGATTTCTGGCATTGAGACATTAGTACTTGCTTTTATTTTTTTTTTTTTTTTTTTTGAAGTTTCTTAGAAGCTCGACGCCGACTTCCTGAAAATGAAAGGAGAGAATCTCATTTTCTGCTTCAAAGCCGCTCTGAGATCTCCGACTCCCTTTGTTTTCGGGGCGTTCTGGAAGCAATCAAAGGCATCTGACTGCACAGCAGCCCCGTCTCAGTCCGCTCTGCTTTCAAGTGTAACCATATTTGTACACGCTGGGCCCTGTTTTATGTCTCCATTTCATTCTTTTTCAAGTCTGTGACCTTTCCTTTAGGATCCTAATGAGCGGTTTCCCCTGCTGGGTACCCCAGTGGGAGTAGATAATTGCTGCGCAGGGCGGTGATTTGCTGTAAACAGGCACACAATCCCAGCTGGAACGGGGATGTCTCCCACATTTCACACTCTTCCTGGCCGAGGTGTGAGCAGCTGTGACTTTGCTGTGTGTGTTTGTGCCTTATGGTGTGTTTGTCGCAGGCATTGCTTGTGAAGCGTGTTGGATTCTGCAGTGAAATTGTATCCACTTTTTAAAGCCAGAATACGTTTCTTGGTCTGCTTTGGCAGCTTCAAGAATGCACCTGCTCAGATCTCAATAGTTGGTGTCAAGACCTTGGGTCCAAGCCCCCTTTTGTGCCAGAACTGACCCTTTTTTCCGTGTTGTTGCAGAATATGGAGTGTGTGAAAACCTGAGGAAACTGGAGATCACGGGAGTGTCCTGTCGGGATGTTTACGCCAAACGTGAGTGACAAAGCCAATCCAAACCTTGCTTAATACCAATTCTGAGAGCACAGAAAGGTTGAATATTTGTTAAAATTTGGTGGCAGAAGTTACTTGGACTGACTTGCAGGGGTTTCGTTGGCAATTTGACATGTTTGGAGTTTTATTTCGTCCTAAGCAGATGCCAAGAGTTGAGATTTCTGTGCCTCCCAATCCTTTGGTTTACGAAAAGAACACATAATTTAATTTTTTAATAAAGTGTATTGATAGCTTTTCATCCTATTTTGCCATTTTCAGACCTCACTAAGGAACTAATGGGTATTTTTTCCTAAGCCTTGATCTCAGTGAAAGGAAACGGCTGTAGGAGAGTGGGAAAGGGATGAGCATTCCCTGGCAGGAGGTGTGTGTGCTTTGGGAATGTCTGTGGGTGTGGGATCCATTAGAACCTTGAAGCAGCAACGACCTCAAGCCTTGATCTTAAAGCTGGGAAGAAGAACAGGTAGAAGAGGTTTAATCCTTTCTTTAACAGACTTGCTGAGCATCCGCAGGAAAATTATTTCATCACCTAATACCTGTCTTTCCCTATTACACACCACACCAGGGATGGAACTGCCAGATTTTCCTGGCTGGGAGGGCTGAGTGATGCTGAGCCAGCCATGGATGTCCCCAGAGAAGTCCCATTAACCCTCGAGGCCTCTCTTAATTCCCATTTAATCCCGTATCTTAGTGTGGCACTGCTGTAGTGACAGCCACACAGCACAAACCAGGTCACATCTCAGTTCTTCATTGCCATTTTTAAGTGGGTCAGCATCTCTTCATGACCTGTAGCCCCTTTTCACTACATAACTTTCGTGGTTCAGAGATACTAAAGTGATATTTAGTGCTTTTTATGCACAAGCTGTGGGTAAAAATGGCCCTACTGGCTCAGGACAGTGGTGACTCTCTAGCCCAGGATCTCCCAGCCGTGACTGTGGGCAGGGAGGCTGAGGAGAGGGCCAGCCTGTCCTAAACATTCTCACTGCTTCCAGGTTTCCAGAGTGTAATCAGTTTGTTCATTTAATAGCCTGCAATAGCTCTGTCTCACACGTATGCTTCCGTGAGTAGTTTCCAAATCCATGGCATCAATTAGCAAAGAGTCACACTTGATGTGTGAGAGCCACCCCTGTGATGGTTTTTCCTGCACTTCTCTCTTAAGTTTTGTGTCCAGATCCATCCAGAAATCCCAACCAGTGATGGTTGCTCTGAAGTGGGAATGCTTGGCAGCCATTCCTGGCTTTCAGGATGTGCCATCTCAGCGCCTCTGCTCAGATGCAGCCCTTTGCCCTGTGCCAGGAGCAGTTTCCTGCTGGTGTCACCCCATGTTCTCCAGTGTCCCATAAACCTCTTTAATTGCAGAGGAGTTAATTTGGGATTGCTGCAGGACTTTTCCATTCGCCGAGTTTGCTTCTGGGAGAAGTGGTGTGGGAAAATGGGAACTGAGCTCAAGTGCCTGCAAGCAGAACTAATCCAAGGCCTGGGCTGCTGTCCCTGGAGTTCCTTGGAGTTCTTGAGCAGCAGTGCAGAGTTTGAGGAAGTACTTGGATTCCACTTGGAATTCACTGGATGCCATTTGCAAATAATGTCTGTGGGAATCTGGAACAAGTTCTGTGTGAGAAATGCAGCTCACATGAGACTGGGGGTGACGGAAATAACTGGAAGCAAAGTCAAGGAGAGAGCTGGACTTCCCTGCGTGGTTGGTCCAGATCCACGGAACTGTTTGCTGGTCCCAGTGGAGCAGAGTTTGCTGGCACTCACCCTGCTCTGTCTGTTCAGGTATAAACCCACGGGTGAAGTCGGGGCGTTTTATGAAAATCCTGCCCGACTACGAGCACATGGAGTACAGAGATGTTTACACCTGCCGTACGTACCCTGCTGCTGCTGCTTCCTGCACCCAGCACGCCCGGGATGCTGCATGGAGTGTGCCCTGGCTTGGAGCAGAGGTCTGGGGATTACCTTGGGACAGCAGGGAGGTGCCACCAGCCAGGTCTGGTGTGTGTTGGAGGAGCGCTGTGACCCTGCCGGGTGACAGCGGGAGCAGGGCAGGCACTGAGCTGTGGTGGTCATTTTTTGAGGATCTCTCTTCACAGAGCAGGAGCGTTCACCCTGCTTATTGGGAATTGCTCCTTTCTTAGAGGAAAGTGCTCAAATACCCTGGTGAGACCTCCCAAAAGCAACTCTGGACTGGCAAAGAGCTTTGTCGTGATCTGAGTGAGCCACAGTCAAATCCGCAGCCTTTTCCAGTGAAAAATGCTAAGTGTTCCCATAGTAATTCCCTCCCTGCACGCTGAATCCTTTTAAGCACCATCTCTGTCTCTAGGAAACGTTCTGCTAATGTTTTAAAGATTGTGATTTTTTTGTGATAAAGATTCCTCACTTCGGGTAACCTTTTTTCCCCTCCTCATGTTGTGCTGAGGGAGGAATAGTTAAACCCTTGGAGTCTGGTGTTCAGCAGGAATTGAGGGGGAAGGACTGATTAGTTTACATCAATTAAGGAAGCCAGGACTGTTTGGTGTTTATTTGGAGGGGGTGTTGAGCTGCCTCGGATGCTCCTTTGGGTCTGCAGAGTTTGGCAGACTCCAGTTCCTAACTCGCTGCTGCTTGGGAATGGAGTTTTTCGCACACATTAATGAGGGAGTGGATGCTGCAGAATTCCCCGTGCTGAGGGAAGCAACCGAGCAGGAGCCATGCAGGGGAGGTGGGGGCTTTAATGTGAGTCAGGACAGACCAGCAGCAGGGCTACAGCAGGAACTGGGACAAAGTTTTGGGTTTGGCAGCCTGGGGTGCCTGTCAACGCCAATGGTGTTCTAGGGCAAGGAGAAGCACATCCAAGCTGCGAGATGATGGATTTCTTTGGAGATTGGATTTTTGCTCCAAACATGTTGTTTATGATGGCTCTTCAATTCAGTGCTGTTCCCTCAGTTGTTAATTCCCTAGCTGCAGCCCCAAACTTCTGATGTGCCCCTTTTGTTGTGTCCTTTGGGGAAGAGCTCAGACTCGATGATCTTTTCAAACCTAAATTATTCTATTGTTCTTTAAGTCCATGTGGCTTAAGATGCAATAGTCCATTTTCCCCTTTCTCCCCGCCGCGTGTTGTCAGGATTTTCCATGGAAATGTTCCCTAATTCCTGTTGGTGCAGTGTCAGCCAGGGGAGCTCAGATCACTTTCCCCAGGGATTTAAGCTCACCTGAGCTCTTCCCCTGAACAGGTCAGGTAGCATCAACCTGGACACTGCTTCCGTTGTTCCAGCTAATTTTCCTTATGGAGCCCTTCCTGCATTCCAGGAGTCCAGGAGGATTGCGGTGGATTGGGTCTTTCCTGGTCAGGACCTTCCCCAGGGAGACTTCTGTCAGTGGGAGCTCGGCATTCCCTGCTTTCCCAAGCCCACCCTCAGCTGGTTTCAAGCCCCCTTCCCATCTGAAGAGTGTGCAGGGCAACTTGTGGAACGTGGGGAATATCCAGGCTGGATGAAGGTTGTCCCGGAGCCTCCAGTGGATGTGCTTTTGCTGCATTTGGCAGGATGTGGGCTCAGGAATTTGGATAGGCAAGAGGCTTCTCCAGGACTGAGCACAGGCAGTGGAAAACCTTGGAGAAAGACCCGAGTTTTCTTTCGAGGAGCAGGAAGGGAAACAACTGTCAGATCCATCCTGTCTCCTATCAGGAAGAGCCAGGGCTGGAATCCATCAGGTTTTCCCTGCAATGAATATTAGCTGCTGTTTTGCTGGAGCCCACAGACAGCCCAGGCCTGAAAATTTATCTGTGCTTTTGCTTTGAGACTCGTTTGGGCCCTTGGCCAAGCACCAGCATTTTCCCCAGTAACTTCTGGAAGTGAATGGGATTTTTTTTGGCCTCCAGTGTCCAGGACTCAGCCCAGTTTCCTGAAGTCGCTCCTAACAGGAGCTGGGCAAGGAGGGGCATCCTCATCCCCCTTGCATAGCTTAGTTTTCTGTCCTAAAAATTATAATAAATTAAAAAGCTGGGTTTTATCAGCTCTGTGGCAGACAGGGTAGAAGGCAGACTGTGGTGGGTGGAGCAGCTCTTCCCATTAATTAACGTGTAATTACTGAGCTGGAAACGGGGTTTGCCTGCTTGCCTTAGCGTTGTTTGTGCTGTACTTGGTTCCCTGGGTGAAACCAGGCCATCAGTCTGAAATTGTTTACTGCCCAGGGAAAAGGCTCCTCAGGCCAGTTGGCAGCAGCTCTGGAAATCCCTCCCTGCTGTCCTCAACCTCTGTGGAAGTTCTTGCTTTGGCGGAGTAAAAACACTCCTGTAGTTCTTGCCATCTGCAGTAATTAATGAAACAAAGCTGCTGGAACGGCTGCACTGAAATACAATTTTTCTTTTAAATTGATGTGAAACCAAACCTGTTCTTCAAGCCAGTCCTGGAGGTTAAAATGAGTTGTTGTGGCCTTCTGAGTTGGCCACGGACATCAGTGTAAGGCAAGTGAAATACCTTCTTGCCATCTTCAGCAGTAGCGTGCATCCTGCTGCTCCTGCCCAAAATGCCGGCTTGGGTAATGTCTTCTCCTGAAGGTTACTGGTCGTGTGAGGAAATGAGATGGACAAGAGGAGTGGCTGTGTAAGGCCTGGAGGCAGGTCCCACCTCTCAGCTTTCCTCACAACAGGAGCCTTAAGATCAGTCTGTAATCGCCCTTTTCTCCTGCTGGCTGAAAATATTCCTCTGTTTAGGTGGGAGTGAAGGGACACCTTGCTCTGAGATGAGAAAGGGAGAAGCCTCAAGTCCTGCAATAGATTTTGAGCGGGTTTTGGAAGCAGCTTCTGGGCACTGCTGAGGTGGAGCTGCTTCTGTAGAATTTTTAAGGCAGTGACTGAGCTGGCCACGCCACCAGATTCCCAAGCTGGAGTGATCCGTGCGCTTTGCCCGTGCTCCCAGTGGCTGATTTTAAGGATGCTTAACTCTGGAGCCAAGTCTGTCTATACAAGGCTTTTAAAATACTCCAATTTCCCTGTTCCTTCCTGCCTTCCTGCCCTTCCCTATTTTCTGTTGCTTTGCAGTGTGAAGCATCGAGTGCATTTTTGGTAACTGGAGGCGGCAGATGCTTTTGTTTGGTTTTAGCTCTGATTATATCGTGTGATTTGCATAAATGGAGCTGTGTTGCAAAAGTTTTCTGGGAATTCCTGGTGAGGTAGGTGGTTCTGCCCTTCCCCAGGGCCGGGAGCAAAGAACATCAATGTGTGTGAGCTTGTGGGAGGCCTCAGCTCAGAATTGCCTGGCTGGGCTTGGCCACAACCAAGCAAAGGCGGCGTGGGTGCTATTGGCCAGCGCTGTGTGCAGCCTGGGAGCAATCTTTTCATTCCCAAAATCCCAATTCCTTCGCTGGATGTGCTCACTGGAGTGTCTCCCTGTTCCCTAGTGCTGCACCGGTACCGGCACATCCTGGGATTGTGGCAGCCGGACATCGGGCCCTACGGGGGACTGCTGAACGTGGTGGTGAGTGAGTACCTCATCCCGGGCCTTTGGAGGACTCAGGGGTGCTTTTTCACACTTTCCAGACCTGGCAGCCATTTCCATCCCATTAAGGAATCTGAACAGTCAGCCCTCAAGACACTGATTTGGACCTAGAGGTTGCCCCTTGGTTCTTTCTTAGTTCTGCTTATGTTGGACATCAGGAGGGATTTCTTCACAGGAAAGGTTGTTAAACGTAGGAATGAGGGAGGCGGTGGAATCCCCATCCCTGGAGTGGATGTGGCACTCGTTACTCTGGATGAGGATTATTCATAGGTTGGACTCCATGGTCTTGGAGCTCTTTTCCAACCTAAATGGTTCTGCGATTCTTTCTATCATCGCCACTTTCCTCCAGACAGTTCTTTTATTTTTCAATTCTACCCCAAACAGCCCCAGGAGTAGGTAGAAAAGATCAATGTTTGAGGGAAAGGCTTAATTTAGAGTTTAATGCTGATATTCCAGTGGCCAGCACAGAAATCTGTCCACTTACTTCCTTTTCTTTGCCTGAACCTTTTGCAAAGGTTTCTGCAGTTGTGTGGTTGGCGAACCTTTACACCAGTCCTGTCTAAGACTTGTGCATCAGATGCAGAGTGACACTGGTGCAAGATCTGTGGAGTCTGGCAGCTCTGCTGCTGCCGGGAGAGCGGTTAATGAACAACATTTGACTCTGAACTGCTGAGAGCTGAGCCTGGAGTTTGCCTGGAGCCCTTGTGCTCTGCACCAAGGTTCAATAACTGCCGGGTTGAAGCGTGACAGACGACACGGCCTTCGGGTTTTGCAAGGTTCTGTTCCATGACCTGGTGTAAGAGGGCATCCAACTGCATCAATACTTCCACTGTGACCTTCTAAAGAGTTTTTGTGGGACTGGCCTGCCTTGGTCTCAGATCCCCGTGTTTGGAGAATATCCTGCCTCTGGAATTGCAGGGCCTGAGGGGAAGGATTCTGTTAGGAAAGGGGCTGGCACTTGTGCCTCTCAGTAGAGTGTTGCTTCCTGTGTTCTCTGAGTAATAAAGCCAAATAATTCCTCATCCAAAAGGCAGGGATAATCACGGGAAGCAGAATTCATCTGCTGGAATATCTGCCAGCAGGAGCTCTCAAACCAATTAGAGTCTGACTTGTTGTGTGGTCTCTCCCTCTGGATCCTGCTCCAGGCACAAAGTCGTTTGCAGCAATAAAGGCCTGAGCCTTTCCAGTGGTGCAGGAAGCCTTGTAAAGCAGCCCACCTCACCCAGGGAGTGCATGTGGTCTGGGTTAATGGCTGGAAAGCTGTTTGGGATTGCAGCAAACTGTTCTGCAGCTCCTGCCCTGGGCCACAAGAGGCCCCAGAGTTTGCTGCAAGCTCCTCAGGAATCGTGCAAGGCTGATCTCGTGGGCCGTGTGTGCTGTCCCTCTGCAGGTGGATGGTTTGTTCATCATTGGCTGGATGTACCTGCCGCCCCATGACCCTCACGTGGATGATCCCATGAGATTCAAACCCCTCTTCAGGATTCATCTCATGGAGAGGAAATGTGCCACGGTGGAGTGCATGTATGGTCACAAGGGGCCTCATAATGGCCACATCCAGGTGAGCTCCTCTGCCCCTCTCAGCATCGTGTGTGCACTTTGCCTCTGGAAATGGATTCATCAGGAAGCTGGGAGGATGTTATTTCAGAGATGTGGCTTTCACCAGCCTGGTGTGTGTGTGTGGGTGCCAGCTTTACACTCATTATGTGTCTGACGAGTTGTGTGGGCTGTTCCCTGCTCTGAATTTGTTCCCTGGCAATGGCACAGCCAGGCTCTTGCACTGTTTTCTGTTGGGCTGGAGCGTGGTGGGAGGCTGGGAGCATCAGGATGTGCACAGGCTGGGGAAAGGATGTGTAAAGTGGCCCTGGGCAAGTGGTGAGTGTGCCCAGGCAGACACAGACTTGTTCTGCTGCTCTCTCCATGGTGAGACCTTGAGAAGGTGATCCAGCATCCATTGGGCGCTTTCAAAAGCTTCCTGACAGGTTGTTTGTTTTTCTTTAAAGGAGGAAGCTGAAATAGAGAAGCATTATTATTTAATTATTATTTATTAAGCATATTATTTTCATTAGAGTGCATTGAGGTTTTATTTCTCTGTTCTGTAGCTGCTGCACTCAGTATCACTGCATGATTTCTCTGTTGCAGCAAATTCATTAATGTTTGTTTTGTGAAGTATTCACCACGAACTGTCTTAGCTACATCACCCAAAGCATCTCTAAACAGCTCTGTAACCCGTTCAATTCTTCTCCATGGTAACTACAGATCGTAAAGAAGGACGAGTTCTCCACCAAGTGCAACCAGACAGATCACCACCGGATGTCAGGGGGGAGGCAGGAGGTGAGTGCTCTGCCAGGGCTCTGCACTGGGGCTCTTGGTGTGTCCCCTCCCTGAAGATCAGCTCTCAGCTGCTCTTGGGGTCTGGGAAGTGCCCTTCTGCTTCTAATTCCTGTGTGATTGAGCATCTGTGGAACCCCAGGCTGGGAGCTTTTGGCTGATTCGCTGTTTTAGGCAGGTTTCTGCATCAAGGTGCTCTTTGAGGCCCAGCACCCTCCTCCTGTTTTGGATGCAGACCTGTCCAGAGAGGGACAGCAGCACATCTTGCACATCACCCAACACTGCAGGCACTGACCTGTGTGCCACTGCTGTGTGTATAATTAAGATCTTTCAAACACAGCGGGCACCAGCTGCATTTGGGTACCTGCTGGTCAGTGAGGCACCTCCCCTCTGCTTGTCTTGCTCGAGGGATGAAAAGCTTCATTTGGTTGTTTCTCCTGTGTCTGTCAGCTCTACCCAGCCACGCAGGTTCCTGACTCAAATACCTGTGTTCAGGTGCAGGTGTAAATGTCAGGACGAATACCTGTGCCAGGTACTGCTGTTTGCTGCCAGCTGCTTCCACGTGACAAATCTGATATTTCAGCTGCTTCCGAGGAATGCTGTAAAATGGCTGTGTGCTAATGGGAAGCAGCTGGGTGAAAGGTTTAGTTAAGTGTTTTCTGGTGCTGCAGCAGATGAGAAATGCTTTAATACTTTCAAAGCACCACGTTAAGTGTGCGTGGCATTATGGTAATTGGAGGATCTGGCTTGGGAAGATAAAGCAGGCAGGTTTGGAATATCACTTGGCAGGCTGCTATCTCAGTGTAAGCTGTTATCACACCAACTCACGGCAGGGTATTAACTTGTCAGAGCTGCAGTTGGGGTACTTCAGGAGATGCTTTCAAAGCACCCTTTGGATTTAGATGCATCAGTATTAAACCAGCAGGATTTAACCTCCTAAACCCTCAGTGCTTTTCAAAAGCTTTTTCTTTTACGTTGAACATGTCAGGACAGGGCACAGGAGTCAGCTTGCGGGCACACAAACGAGTTACTGTGAGAGAAGTGGTAGATGAGCTACCTTGCAGTAACAGGCCATGCTTATGCTTTTATTCTGAGGAGGTTTATGGTTCTCCCTGGGATTTATTTGAAGGGGAGCCTGTTTATGATGTGCTGACTGGCACTATCACTGTTTGTTAAGCAAATTTCCAAGCCAGCTCTGCAGCAACACGTGCTTGTTCCCAAATCCAGCCACGTTCCTCTCTTTGGCAGAGCACATTCCCTCTCTGTGGCTCTGCCAGTGAGATGTGCTGCCGCAGAGTCACAGAGTGAAGTCGCCTTGGGGCACATCACTGAAATGGCCTTGTCTTCCCCCTTTTCCCCTCGTGCTGCAGGAATTCCGGACGTGGCTGAGGGAGGAGTGGGGTCGGACTCTGGAGGACATCTTCCACGAACACATGCAGGAGCTCATCCTGATGAAGTTCATCTACACCAGCCAATATGAGTAAGGGCTCCTGCTCTTTGTAGTGAGGCTGCTGCAGCTTCACAAGCACACTGGAGCGTTTTTCCCCCAAGACAGGGCTTTCCCATGGGCTTTCACAGCCAGAGGGATGTTGTGTCTCTGCACTGCTTTCCAGCTGCACAGGGAGATGAGGTGGAATGACAGCAGCAGGAATGGGATTCCAAGTTCTACGCAATGGCTGTGCTCAGTGAGGTGCTTTTGAGTCATTTAGCTGTGTTTAATTTGAAGACAGAGCAAATGCCTGTGATCCCAAGGAGTGTGTGGTTATTATCCCTGTTAGTCAGGGTGCTTTGTAGTGCAGGAGTCAGAGAGTCCCTGAGAAACTGAGGGATTTCAGCCATCTCTCCAGGCTTCTATTAGCAGCCACCTCACTGTAGCGGATGTTTAAATGTGCTTCACTCTCAGCTTCTCTGGGAACCTCCAGGGCTGAGGAGGTTTCCCTGCTGCAGGAGTCTCCTGTTGTGCTCACGAGGATGGTGGGGAGAGAAGTGAAGGGAGGGAGGAAGCGCAAATCCACCGAGCTTTGTTTGCGTTGCTGAAAACACAGATCCTGCCTGCCTTGACAACATCCCCAAGCTGCTGGAGGAGCAGAATGCAGACACATTGCTGCTGGTGAGGGGTTTTTCCTTAACTTCCCTGACGTTTTTCTCTTGCACAGCAACTGCCTGACGTACCGGCGCATCTACCTCCCGCCCAGCAGCCCCGATGACCTCATCCAGCCAGGCCTCTTCAAAGGCACCTACGGCAGCCACGGGCTGGAGATTGTCATGCTGAGCTTCCATGGCAAGAAAGCCAAGGGCACTAAAATCACTGTGAGTGCGTTTTCCTCTCTCTCAGGTGCTTGGTGAAGTGTTCTCAATGCCGTGGATGCACAGGAGGGATCTCTGTCTGGGAGTTGCCAGCCCGAACCCGGTTCCCTGTGGGGCTTGCTGGCATTGGGTAAATCTCAGCACGTGCAGAGTAACCAGAACGTGCCTTGCAAAGTTTCTCCTGATTCCCCCTGGTTCCCCTTTCTTTTCCTGTCCTTTCCAGCTGCTTTCTGTGAGCAGCCGGTAGCAGGTCACTGGCGATCCCCTGTGTGTGTCTGAGGAGCACGTACCAGATGCTGGCAGCTCTTCACTGAAGTCAGGCAGGGGAGCTCCTTCCTCCCTGCAGGGAGGGATTCTGGTGAAATGCAGCTGCAGCTTTGACTTTCCTTCACCCTTGCAAGTACAGCTTTTGATTTAAAATTCTGATTCTGGGAAGGGGAAAGCAGAGACGTCAAAGAACAGCAAACAAGGTCCAGGCAGGTTTCTTTGTTGTCAGCTTGGTGATTGTAGAAGAGGCTGAACTATGAACAAGTCAGGTGGAGGCTCCGCAGCACCCGCTGTGTGCAGCTGTGCTGTTCCTTCCTGTCCCTAGGGAGATCCCAACATCCCAGCTGGACAGCAGACTGTGGAGATCGACCTGGCACATCCTCTGCAGCTGCCTGACATCGAGAACCTGCGAGACTTCAGCGAGCTCTCCCGCATCGTGCTGGAGGTCCAGGAGCAGGTCCGGCGGGAGGAGCAGGAGCGGGAGCAGCGGCAGGAGGAAGAGGAGCATTCCCAGCAAGCTTCCTCCCAGCCTGCCAGTTCCCTGGGAGGAGAAGCTGCTGAGGGGGAAGAGACTGCAGCTGGGGCAGAGGGGACGGCCCAGGACAAGGCACCAGCCTCCCAGCCCTTCGTGCTGCCCATGGGAGTGATATCGAGGAATGAAGATTATCCCCGGACCTGCCGAATCTGGTAACTGCTGGTTTTATGGCCCAGTCACTTTTTGAAAGGGAAAGGGGAATCTCTGAGGTGTGTCCTGTATTTGTGTGCCCTTTGCCTGCCTGAGGATCTCCCAGCCCCTTGGGCTCAGGTTTCACAGAATTCCAGGATGGTTTGGGTTGAAAGGGGCCTAAAAGCCCATCTTGTTCCACCCCTGCCATGGCCAGGGACACCTTCCACTATCCCAGGTTGCTCCAAGTGCTGTCCAACCTGGCCTTGGACACTTCCAGAGATGAGGAATCCACAACCACTCTGGTTCCTGCCTGTGCTGCCCAATCTCCCCTGCTTTTGTTTGTTCCCTCTCTCACAACACTGTCATCTGCCATCCCACTTCCTTGCTAGATTTATTGCTGAAGCTGGCGCCTCTCCTGAATCCCACACACCCTGCTGCTTCTTTTTTGGTGCGTTTTATGTCCCAGAGCTGCCCTGCTCGTATATTTAGAACTGCTCAAGCTGCTTCCCATTCCTGTGTGTGTCATTCATGTTCCTGGCTGTGGGAACACAGTGCTCTCTCCCCACCTCGCCCTGGCCTGTGGTGCCTTGGGGCAGCCCTGGCAGGTGCGGAGCACCCCAGGCAGGAGGTGCAGGCGTGCAGGGAGCTGTGTTGAATGGGAGCTGGGGTTGGTGAAGCAGCACACGAAATGAAGTGTGGAAAAAGAGCCCAAAAGCTGAGGCTTGGGCAGGTGACCTTCAGCCAAACATCTGTGCTCATGGAAAAACCTACCAAGAGCTGGTTAATCCCAGAAGGCTCCTGCTGTCACAGCCGAGTCGTGTTTGGATAAAACCCTGCTCCACCTGCTGCTTGCTTGGAGCTTTGACTGACCTTTATTCCTGCTCACATCCTGGTAGATTTTTCTGCTTTTTAGATTTTTCTCTGCCTTCCCTTAGGTTTTGCCTCTCCGGTCACGCTCTCAACGTGCCTTTGCTTTCCTGGGAGGATTGTCTGAGTCTGTGCTGATCCTTGAGTTGCACAAGTTAATCTCAGATGGGCTGGGGGGGCTGAACTACCTAAAACTGAGCTTTGGTGTGCAGGTGCTGATCAGAACAACGCAAAGCAGCAACCTCCAAATAGCAATGGGGAATTTCTTGTCTTAACAGAAAAACTGAGAGTAAAACTCGCTGTTCTGTCGCTCCCAGCGGAGTGGCTTCCTCAGAGTTTTGTGCTGATTTTTTTAAGTAAATCCTGGCAGATCGTGGCTGTTCTCACACTGATTTTGTCCCTATCCCCTTGCAGTTTTTATGGGACAGGGCTCATCGCTGGGCACGGCTTCACCAGCCCTGAGCGGACGCCGGGGGTGTTCGTCCTGTTCGACGACGACCGCTTCGGCTTCATCTGGCTGGAGCTCAAATCCTTCAGCCTCTACAGCCGCATCAAGGTCTCCTTCCAGAACGCCCAAGCGCCTTCCCGGGAGGCCTTTGATGAGATGCTCAAGAACATTCAGTCCCTGGCTACTTGATGAGTGGTTGGTGATGGACAGGGCTCGGGGTGGCAAAGGCTGCTGCGCTCCCCAGCCGGGGCTGCCGTGGGGAGTCCTCGCTCTCGGTACCTCTGGATAAAAGCATGCACTTTGATTAAAGCCTTTTTACCCCAAATGTGCACACATCCCAGTGCAGACATCCGTGACTGCCCTTTCCTCTGGCCCACTCCACGCTGCTTCCCAGCAGTCCTTGTTTCCTAGCCTGTGCTTTGTTAGAGCTGAATGCTGCAGAGGAGGAAACAGACCTTCCTTAGTGCAAAAAAAAAAAGAGTATGTTGGGACAAGAACAACGCCAGGTCAGAGCTGGACAGAGGAACAGGCAGTGACAAAGCACATCCTCCTCTCCAGAAACATTCTGTGGGTGCAGCATTGCCAGGAGAGGCTGCTGTGATACCTGCATCCTTGGCTCGGTAATTGGAGTGTGTGGTTTCCTCTGGAGAATTCCCTCAGCAAGGGCAGGATCCCCACTGCAGATGAGTGTGTGCAGCATTGCCCTGGCTTCAGGAGCTTGATGGATGTGCTGTCCCTGGAGCTCCAGCTCTGGGTGTCTCCCTGAGCGCAGAGATGATTCTTGCTCCTTACTGGAGCTGGATGTAAACTGCAGAAGCTCTCGTGTTCAGAGTGGTTTGTGCCTGAAAGGTGTTCTCAGATCTTGTGAAGTGGGCGTGAAAAGGCAAAGGAAGGAGCAGAAAGAAAGCCAGCTGTGAGATGAGCCCAGCTGGCTCCAGATGGGCATCAGAAGGTGCCACGTGTCACTGGTCCTGTGTGACCGCAGGGCTGTCATTCCTGTTCAAGTTGTCCTTTGGTGTCTGAAGAAATGGCAAGGGATTTTCGTCATATTGTGTGGCTTGTTCTGGCTCCTGGAGCGGTGGGTGCTGCTGGGTGGGTGTTGCTGCTCCACTCACAGGACCCTTGTGTTCCATCCCAGATCATTTTTAGGTAGATCTGAGCTCCGCTGGGAATTGTGTGCTGTCTGCTGGGAATCTGCTTCCTTGCCTACAGGAAAATCCTGGCCAGTGCTCATCTCCAGGCTGTGAGTTGTGCTCTAAACCAGCAGCACTAGCACAATCCTTCGCTGCAGTTGCTCTCTGGCTGTGACGACAACCTCCAGGTCCCTTCTCTTCTCCCCAGATCAGCATCTAACAAACCCCTGCCTTTACATCTCTGCAGTGTTAGGTCTGTAAATGTGTCTGTACCTGTGCTGGGAGGTGTCAGATCCCTTCTTGTGGAGAAGTTCCACTCCCTGCCTGGTTCCAGTGCCTGTGAGCAGATTTTATTCTCACTCTCACAAGGGCTTTTTGCCGTTTCTGGCTCTCCTGTGTTTCCCTCAGCTGTGTGAGAACCCAGGCTCCAGCAGCTCACGCCGCTCACAGGATTAATTCCTGTCTCCCTGGATACTCTCCAAACCTCCGGGAATTTGAAGGTGATTTAGGGCACTTTTTGCCTTCTTTCCTCCAGCTCTGTGAAGAGTGGGAAGGCCGCCTCAGTGTTGGCGGTGAGGAGCTGCAGTGCTGTGACAGGCCCGGTGAATGAGCGGTGGAAAGCAGGTTGGTTGTGAGCGGCCTGCAGGGGTTGGCCCAGCAGAGGGAAGAGCCAGTCTGGATCACCCAGGGCTGGGAGAGTGGGAGTGGCTGCTCTCTGTGCCTTGAGGGGTGGGCAGAGAGGTGACCTGGAGCTGAAATTGGGCACCTCGGCTGCTGAGCTCTGTGCAAAACTCGTGTCTGATGTGCAGACAGAGGTTACCAGTTTGGTGCAGGTTTCTGGGACAGCTGAAGATGTTCGGTGCTGGCTTAATGGGTTAACGGTTGGTTAACCTCAATCTCAGAGGCTTTTTCCAACTGAAATGATTCTGTGGCTAGGACTTTCTTAGGTATCTCAGTGCCCAGTTTATTTTGGAGTTTGCAGTTAATTAATCTCTTGGCTGCCTTGTGTCCTCCCTAACAGCCCAAAGGGACGGGAGATTCCCCTTGGGCAGCTGTTCCCATTGCTTGTCCCTATAAAGCCAGCTCTTCTTCAGCTGGATCCATAGCTCTGATTGCAGGTTCCTCCTCCTTTCAATACCCCCACAAAAAAACCAATCAAAATCCTAAAGTTTTACACAACTGACTTGATAATTTTTGCTATTAGCTTTTAAATTACAATTAATTTTTTTTTTCAATGGAGATTAAAATCCAGATTGCTTTGAATGCCCTGCAAATACCTGAGGCTTGGATCACTCTCCCAAGTTCTGACCTGTCTGTAGCCTCTGTCCTGTATCGCCTGGGCAGGGTCACCTGTCCTGTGTGCCCTGTTTGCTGTTGGCACAGGTTGTGCATCCTCTTGTCCCTTCTGAACCTTTCCAGTGGCAGTGCCAAGGGTCTCCTGAAGGCCAGACCTGCTTGGCTGGCTGGAGAGAAGGGCTTGGTGGAGGATGATGCCCTGTGGGAATTTTTCCCCGCTCTGCCTTGCCCCCGTAGTGGCATCTTTTTATTTATAACTTACCTGGCTGGCCTCAAAATGTCAGGATGTGCTATTCCTGATTAAAGAGAAAACTGCCGGTACCCCCTGGCTTTGTTCTGTCTGCAGCAAAGGAAATAACAAGTTTGGTATTAATATTCCTCCTCTGATGCCTTTTCTCACCTTCTGCTGCTCCAAGCCTGGCGGGCTTTTGTGGCATTTCAGAAGAAAATCCCCTCTGATTTGGCTGCGGGTGAGGAAAGCTGTGAGATGGATTTGGGAATGCTGGGGATGCTCCTGTGCCGGTTCCTTTGTGCGTGGCTCTGTCAGTGCTTCCAGAGCAAAGCAGGGTAACATGGAGTTAAAACTCCCAGCTCCGAAATCTTTGGGGAGAGACAGATTTAGGAGCAGGCAGTTTGGACCTGCTCACCCATGGCCCAGGGGGATGCTGCTGCTTTCCCAATCCTGCTTTTCCTCGTGGGAAGCAGTGCTGGCGGGACAGGGCTGTGCTGTGCTTGCTCGTGGTTGGTGCAGGCTGTGCCACCCTTGCACAGCACTGCACACCCCGCTCCTCGCCCAAATCCCAGTTTTCCAGCCCGTTGGGATCTTTCTGTGAGCTGTTGACAGGGATAATGCGTGGTGGGGCCCTGCAGATGGTGATAAATTTCTGGTGCCGACGTCTCCTCGTCCTGTTGGCTCTGCAGGAAATCTTGGGGACAATTGGCTGGATTTCTTCATCCCAGATGGGTGGGGAGTGCTGGCGAGGATGGAAAACAACTTGTCAGGGGTAGGAATACTCTTGGCAAGAGCCCTTTGGATTAAACAAAGTGTTTGCAGTGAGGTTGTGGAGCTCCAATGGCCACTGTAGGACCTGAGGCTGAATTCTGGCTCAGGAACAAGAAGTGACAGGTTTATGTGCTGGGTTCTGTTCCTCCATCCTGCTCCCTGTGTTGTCAAAACACACGGATTTGGCCAGCTGGAAAACAGGAACATCAAAGCTCCAGTTTGTTTGCCTTGGGCCTGATCTGAGAGCTGTGAATGTGCTGTGCTCAGGCTTTGTGGTTGTAGGAGACTCTCTGTCCTCCACGGGGATTTGTCAGGCTGGATTTTGCTGAGGGGGAGGAAAAAAGGATGGAATTACTTGTAAATCTGGGTGTCATCTTCATTGTGGAGTGAACAGCAGTGCTGCTGTTGGAGGGCAGTTCCTTAGGAAATGTGTGCTGGGGAGAAAGGGAATTCCTGTGCAGACGTGCCTGGAGGTGTCAGCTCCCAGGGAAAGCCCAAAGTGCAGCGGCTCAGTGTTTAATTCCCCACAAAAACAACTTTTTCTTGCTTTTTATCGATTTTTAACCTAGTGGAACTCGATGGGAGTGTTGGGTGTTGTGTGGATTTGGGTTGTTCAGGCTCAGCTTGCTAGTTTAGGAACGATGAAGCGTTGACTCTGTCTTGTCGCTGGCTGCTCACGTGGCCGGTAATCCTCTGTCGCGTTCAGCTGCCAAAGGCTCGCGCTGCCCCTTCCCAGCGGGACAGTGAATTATTTGGGATGTGCAGTGGAAGACAAAGGTACCAAACTGTGAGTGCCACTGACCTTTGGGTCTTCAGTGTGCTGAGTTAAAGTGTCTGATCCTGGTTTTTGTTTGGACTGCAATCTTTTGAACTTCGGAGGCGAAGAGCACTCGGATTGACCGTGTTCATTAGCTTAATTAAAGCAAGCCGCACTTTTGTTTTGTCATTGATTACTCCCCCTTCCCCGTTCCCGTGTGTATTTTGCACTCACCACTTTAACATGACACTGATGGACTCATCTGGGCATTTCCTGGAGGTTTTGAGTGTGGGTGAGTCTCTATGAAATATTAAAAATGAAGGTGAGACAGAAATCCCTGCTTTGTACAGAGGGCAGTGGGAGGGGGCCATTGGACATCCACCACCACAAATATCCACGTGGAACAGGGTAATTCGTGGTTTAAACACCTCACCTGCCCAGTCAGCTCCCCTGTCCAAGGGGTGGGGTTTTTCCTGTCCTTTGGTGGTTTTGAGAGGGATGGGATGTGTAAAATCAAATACTTCACCCCAGGTTTTGGAAAGCTGAGCAAGCCCTGCGTGTTACTTTTACACCTGATCGTTGTTACCCAAGGAGCCTTTTCCAATTTCAAATAATAAAAAGCGAAGTTTTGTGAACTTACTTCTGTTTGCTTCTTTTTTTTTTTTTTTCCCTCCTTGTCCCAAAGGAAAATGTCGGGCCAGTTCCACCCTCCTGCCATGCAGCTGCCTGTCTTCCGCTGTGGCTTGGGAATTAATTTTCCCTCGTTTGGTTCCTTGGTGAGCAGTTCTGATTCCTGAAGATGTGAGACACACCCTCTCACACCTCATGCTGTGAAATCCCGGCTCTTCCCTTATCCCTGTTTTCTGTTCTCTCCTCCTGCATCTCCCCTGGGCTGCCTGTGGTGCCTGGCTCCCTCCCACAGCAGATCTGGGGTGGCAGAACTGGCACCCTGAGCCCTGGCAAAGCCTCTCTGCCCTCCCAGGCCCAGCTTTCTCTGAAAGGAAACATCAGGGTATCCTGGATTTTT
>VZRN01005000.1:9446-34278 GCA_013397935.1 Dasyornis broadbenti | reverse complement strand
TCTGTTCTTCCACTTGGTCTGGAAGGGATCAGCTGGCACCAAACCAGCACGAGTGATGAGGAGGGGGAGGCAGCGTGATGGTGTCACCCCTGTTCCCTGTGGGATCACACTGGGGAGTTCTGTGTTTCTTACGCTTCGAATTCACACCCACTCCAGCTCTGCGCTGCTTTTCCAAGTGATTCTGTAGAAATGGGGAGAACTTGTGGCTCAGCTGCCACCAAGGCAGCTTTCCTCCTCCTGCTGCAGGTCCTGTGCCAGCCCCAGCTCTGTGTCCCACCTTTCCTGGAGGGAATGTCGTGCTGCAAGTTTTGCAGCCCAATTTTGCTGGTAAGTTCCTTGGTCTCTGATTCTTTTTGGGAACAAACCCTGGCTGTGGAGCACTGAACTCCCCAAGTTCAGGCATAAACTCCTTCCTAATCTGGGAACGGTGGTTAATCCAGGCTAGAGTGCTCTGTTACCCACAAGGCTTTTGCTTCCAGACGGGAAGGAAGGGGGCTCTCTGTTCTTAAAGCCACAAATACGAGCCTGAAAATCCCTTTGGCAGCAGCTGGAGCCTTTCCCTGGGGTAAGGATGGGATGTGACAGCATCAGGCTCTGCCCTTCCCTCTCAGTCCGATCCTTCTGCCCTTCTACCCACCTTGCTCCGTGATCCAAGGGCTGCGTTTCCCAGCTTCCGAGACTTCGGGAGGCACCTAAATGGGAGGAAGGAATGCTGGGCTGTCCACGCTGGGTTCTGCCCTCTCCGCACCATCCCAGCGCATCACCCGGAGGAGAGTGAGCAAACTGGTGTGTGGTTTGCTCCATCCCACTTCCCAGCAGGAATTTGCTGCTTCTTCCCAGTGCCGAAGGTTAATTAATGGCTAATTAAAGCCTCCTGAGCTCCTTCTGTGGTTCCATGGAGCTGCATCCCTTTCCTTGCCCACTGCCGTGATCCTGCTGTCCTTGACTTCTCTGGGTGGTGGGCTCTGCTCGTGGCTCCTCGTTTCATGTCACCTCGTCCCTTCAGAGCCCCCCCGTGGGATTTATCCCTGTGGGATTCAATCCCGTGGGATTCATTCCGAGCAGCCGCTGCCGGGCGGGGCTGGGCAGCGCCGTGTCCGCCAGGGGGCGCCTGGAGACCGGACACGGACACTCGTGGGATCCACAGGGACACGGACATGGATGTGGACAATCGTGGGATCAGGTCCACACAGATATGGACTTTCATGGGACCGGGATTGACGTGGACACAGACATTCATGGGATCAGATCCACATGGACACAGACACGGACACTTGTGGGATTCACAGGGACATGGACACTCGTGGGATCCGCATGGACACAGACATGGATGTGGACATTCGTGGGATCAGGTCCACACGGACATGGACATTCATGGGATCAGATCCACATGGACACGGACATGGACACTCGTGGGATCCACCTGGACACAGCCATTGACTTTCATGGGACTGGGATCCATGTGGATATGAACATGTGTCAGACAGGGATTCACATGGACAAGGACACTTATAGGACCAGGGTCCACATGGACACTCGTGGGACTGGGATCCATACGGACACAGACCCGCGTGGAACATCGCACCCTGGCACCCTGAGGCTCTTGGGTCAGGCCACCTGCTGGAATCGGGACCCCTGGGTTATCCCCATGGAGGCACCTGCGGGACTCGGGACCCCTGGAGCATCACCCAGGTGGGGACAGGTGAGGGCACCTGTGGGACCCGGCCCCTCCTTCCCTGCTCCCCCCACCCAGCACCCTGCTCACCTCCCAGCCCTCCCCAGCTGATCCCAAATGACCCAGTTCCCATCCTCCCCGTCTCTGGCTGCTGCTCCAGCATCGGGGAAATAACCCAAAATTCCCTCCCCTCCCTCTGTCCCTTCCAGCCTTTGTGTCTTACCCCTCTTGGAAACATTTTCCTCCGTGCCTGGCTTCTCCCTGGGGCTTTTTGTCACCTTGTCATCCCTCGCCTCACCTCCGGGAACCCAAATTATTCCCAGCCAGAGCTGCAGGCCTGGCTCATCCCACAGAGCCCAGTGCGACCCCTGTCCCTCACTCCTGGTTCCCATAACACCCGAGCCCTCAGAGCGAGTGTCCCTTTGGCAGTGTCCTTGTTCCCTGCTCCGGTGCCTTCATCCCACCCCTGCTCCCAGCCTAATTTTCCTGGTTTTCCTGATGTCCCCTGGCTCAGCCCCTGCGTGTTCCTGCTAATTAAAAACAAACGAGGAGGGGATGCTGGTGAGTGATGAGCAGGATGGATCCGCTCCATTTAGGAGTTCTTGGGTAAATAACATGGAAATTGAATCTTCTGCCACTCTGGAAAAGAGAGGCTTTGGATGTTACCTGTGCACCTTTCCAAGCGTCTTGCCTGCTGCGAAGGGGAACCTGCCCTCCCTTGGGACCCTTCCCAAAGTTTCCCACATGGATAACGGGCTCGTTTCATCCATGACCACACTTCGGCTGGTGCTGGTTTTTAGGGAGAAGGTGCCAAACTGACCCTGGGCTGAGCGGTGCCTGTCACGGGGGCAGCTGCAGGGAAACCGCCTCCTCTCCAAAACAAGCGGATACGGCAGTGAGGGGGAAAACCACGGCTGGCAGCCGGGAAGCAGGAGCTGGATCCCGGCACAATTCCCCTCTCCCTCTTTGTTTTCTGTAATTGCACAGTGAGGCCTCCGGGCACAGCCTGTTTCTTCCCCCGCACCGGGACACAGCCCTGCGGAATGGGGCTGGGACGTGCCGACCCGGGAACAGGGAATTCGACCTTGGGACAGGAGGGATCCAACTGGTCTGGGCTTCCCTGGGGAGCGATGCTCGGCCGCTCAGCCCTGGTGGTGCCTCTGCTCGCAGGGCTGTGCCTGAGGGGTGGAAGTGCTGCTCCCAGGGGACCAGAGCAGGGTGAGGCTCTGGATCCTGGGTATTCCAGCTTGGGCATCCCTGGGATGGATGGAGGCACTGGGGCAGCGCCGCCAACAGCCGGAGCAAGGTCCCTGCTGGGCTCGCAGCAGATTTAACACTTTCCTTCAAGCCCTTGGGGCGAGATATCAGCTCCTCCCGCTGGGCACGAGTTCCCTGCCGCTTCCCTTCCTTTCCCAACCGCTTTCCTGCCCGCTGCGGGGTTGTTTCCCATCGGAGAGGGCTCGGGGAGGCGAGGTGGAATTACAGCACTCCAGACAAAGCCTTAATATAATCTTCCCTGCATGAACAGCGGTGCAGGGGGAATGTTCTGCGGAGCGGGCTGCAAATGAGGCGCTCCACGGTGCAGGATGTACCAGGAATTGCTCCATCACCGCTCCTAATGGCTTAACCAACAAAATCCATATTCATAAATCAAGGCAGGAGCGGGAGCGACCTCTGTTCAGTGGTGCGGCCAGGAATAAAGGCAGATTATGAATTGCACGGAGTCGCTGCAGCTGCCACGGCTCGGCCTCGGCATTAAACGGAGCCCAAGGAGAGAAGATACGATCAAAGCTGTCTGGCGGCAGCTGAAGGATTAGCTGAGTCAACCAGCAAGGAGCTGAGCTCATTTATCGGGCTATTTTCGGGGCTGAAACGCACCCTGGATGGAATTTTACCCTCAGTTACAGATCTCACTCTTGGACAGAATGGATTCATCAAAAATGGGCTTTTTCCGTGTGTTGGCTGTTTGGGCGTTGCGGTGCTGTGGTGGAGCTCACCAGCCAGGGAAGCTGCTGAGGGCTGGGGAGTGGAGCCAGGGAGAGAGGGAGAAATGGATGGATCTGTTCGCTTTGGCCGAGGGAGTTGTGGTGCAGGGAGGGTCACAGATGTGTCGGCAGAAGGGGCTGGTGGTCCCTCACCACCGCACAGGGCTGTCAGCAGCACTGGGGCAGGCCAGCTGCAGCTTTTTCTGTCCCCCAGGGACTCAGGGGTCACCATTTTCCAGCCTGAAAATGACCAATGACCCCTGAAGTGTCACTGGAAACTCCAGCACAAGGTTCGGCTCTGCCCCTTTGCAGCTGAGCTTTGGGTTCTCGCAGAATCCTGGAATGGTTTGGATTGGGAGGGACCTTAAAGCTCATCCCATCCCACCCTGACATGAGCAGGGACACCTTCCACTATCCCAGGGTGCTCCAAGCCCTGTCCAGGGGACGTTTCCAGGGATCCAGGGGCAGCCACAGCTGCTCTGGGCACCCTGTGCCAGGGCCTCCCCACCCTCACAGCCAGGAATTCCCTCCCAATATCCCATCTATCCCTGCCCTCTGGCAGTGGGAAGCCATTCCCTGTGTCCTGTCCCTCCATCCCTTGTCCCCAGTCCCTCTCCAGCTCTCCTGGAGCCCCTTTAGGCCCTGGAAGGGGCTCTGACTTCTCCCTGCAGCTTTCACTCCGAGCCAGGTGAGCGTGGATTGTGCAGCTTGAACCAAAACCGCCTCTTTTTTCCCCGGAGCCGATCCATTTCCCGGTGAGGTTGGCATCAGGAGCAGGGGGCTCTGCAGGGCTCCCTGGGGCTGCAGGGCTGGCTGCTCTCCCAGCCCAGAGCGGCTGCAGGCAGCAGCTCCCCGTGACGGAGGGGCCAAAAATAGAAACTTTCCCGGGAGCAGAGAGGAATAATACTTTTCCTGACACCCTGCAATAGCCTTGAGGCTGCCAGCGAGGTGATAAGCAGCTGTTTGCCAGTGCTCTGGAGCAAGCGTGGTTTAGCTCTTCCTTGTTCCAGCCCTGCAGGAAAACCCCAGCGATTTTGCTGCCGTGGGACCCTCAGGTCTGTATTTTATTATTTCTCTCTTCCAGCGGCACCTGGAGATTTGACTGGAATTCCAAACCGTGGCAGGGCTCAGGGCCCCGCCGTGCTCTTGGATTAAAAGCCAGGAGCAGGAGGTGCGGGGGAGCTCTGCAGGTTTTAAGAGGGGTGAGCTGGGTGGATCCGGTTCCTGAATTCGTGGTGTTTTGGAGGCTCGGGAAGTCAGGGATGTGAGTGCCCATCCGGGCTGCTCCCTCCGGAGCTTTTCCGGGAGGAGGAAATGTTCGTAGCCGCCTGCGCAAACAAGAGGCCCCGAGGAGGAAACGCATCAGGCTGGGGGAAATCCTGACCTCGTGCAAAGCTCAGGGCTCCAAGAGAGGATTAAACCCCACAGAAAACTGGGGTTCCCTGCTGTTCTGCCCCAAAAGTCCTGGTTTCAGGTGAGGGGATGCTGCTGCTTTGAGCAGGATATGGTGACACTGCTTTTAGCGTGCAGAGTTTGGTGGGCGGGAGAAAACCTTCCTGACACCCTTCATGAAAGACTTCTAGTGAATATGAAGCTGATTTTGGGTATTTTTCAGCCAGCAGCTCCTGGGGGTGATGTTCTGACTTCGGTGGTCACAGCCTCTTGCAGCAGCAGCAGCACCGCCCAGGTTTAGCCGAGCTTTTCCCCCCCTGTAAAAACTCCTCAAATCCCCTCCTTTGCTTCCCACCTTCCCCGGAGCATGGCCGACACAACCAGAGGCTTTTGCCAGCTCCAGCCCATCTCTGGGAAGCAGGATGACATTAAACTCAAAACAAATTACGTTGTGCACTCGAGTGAGGCTGCTCGGATGCGTTTTCCTTCCCTAATGATGGAGGCAGTGGGAATTGCAGCACCATTAATTCCTATTTTTGCCTCCTGCGAGTTGTCAGTGCCTCTCCCCGTTGCCTGGTAAGTGCCTCATCCGATGGCTCGGATGCTCTGCTGTGTCCCTGGAATCTTTTGTACAACCTCGGTGCTGAAAATCCTCCCTGGCAGCCTGGGAATGCTGCGGGGTGAACCGCGGAGCTGTGGGATGCAGCAGGGATGCAGGGAGCTCCGGAAGGGCCAGCCCAATCCCGGCATCCCACAGCGTTTCCCTCTGGTTTGTGCCTTTGGAACCTTTTGGGGTTTCTGGTGGAGGGTGAGGGGATGGGGGCAGATGCCAGGCTGCAAAGCTTTTCCAGCCTGGAGGAAGATCAGCCGTGCTCTTGGAACGGGGAACTGCCGCTCAGAGGACAATAAAGGTTATTAAATGTCAGGGAGAAATTAAAGCTGTTTATTCCCCACTTTTTTTCCTGTTTTCCTCCCCTGGCTGCGCTGCTTTGCAGGCGCCCGGTGCTGCAGCCGGAGCAGTGGGAGATGGGGAGCAGCTGCCTTGGGGCATCCCAGCCATCCTGGATTTGGGATGGGGGTGACTCCTCCAGCACTTGGGGGTCCCGGCTCGGCCCAGGGCCCCCTTCCCTCCGTTCATTCCCTCAGTCGAACAGGTCTGGGCTCCCCCTCCGGGATGTGGGATGCATCCAGCCGGCTCCCAACGTGTCCCCAACCCTTTGGCAGGGCAGGGTGGCGGTGACAGCCCAGGGGTGGTGACAGCAGCCCCGCCCGGCCTCTGCCACAGCTCTGCTGCCGGCCCAGCCCTGCCGGCCTCTGCCACAGCTCTGCTGCCAGCCCCGTGCCCTCCGGCTCCGGCAGCAGCACCAACAGGTATTTCCAGTCCCGCCTTCGGCACACGGAGCCTCCGGGAGCGGCCAGCGGCGGGCGGCACCCGGGGACTGGGAAAAGCAGCGGGTGCATCCCTGCCTCGCCTTGTTTGGCTTTCGCTTTGTCACTCGGAGCTCGGATTCCTCACGGGACAGCGGTAAATGCTGGCGGAAGCGGCCCTGGCACGCCAGGCTGTGCCGCCCGGGGCTGGGCATCGCCTCTGCCGGACGATTCTGGAGGGAGCAGACCTGGGGCTGAAGGTAAAGGGACTTTTGGGGCTCCCCCGGGAGCAGGTTGGGGCTGAAGGGTGGGCGGGTGCTGATCCCACACGGCAAAGCCGCTGGGAGGAAATGCTGGGTGCTGGCCTGGAGCAAGGAGGTGTGGAATGGCAGAAGCTGATAAATTTGGGGCCGTTTGGAAACTTCTTGGCATTTTTTTGGGGTGAGCCCGAGGGTGAGTGATCGAAGCGCGGCTCCCATGAGATCCCAAACCGTGGCATCCCCTCGGGGGCTCGTCCATGGCTCTGCTGTGACACATCCATCCCCGGTACCGTCCCTCCACTGCCTGGCTCCCGGTTTGACAGATGGCTGGAGTGACAATTGCTGCCTCCAAAGGCGATATTTATGAATTCCTCGTTGGGCTGTTACCCGGCATGCGGTGGAGGTTTGCGCAAACAGAGAGCTGGGAGGGAAATAAAATCGCACAAGGAACTTCCAGAGAGCTCGGGGGTGGGGGGTAAAATTAGAGAATCATGGAATGGTTTGGGTCAGAAGGGACTTTAAAGCTCATCTCGTTCCAGCCCCCAGCTGGAAATGGGTTTGGTTTGGGTAGATTTGGTGTGTGCTAAGAAATGGGCACTTAGGAGTGACTGGCGCTGGCATCTCCTTCCATCCCATCCCAACCCGGCTTATCCCATTCCATCCCAGCCCGTCCCATCGTCTCAGAAAGAATTCAGCCCCTCACAGACGGCTGCAGGACTGTGAGCTGGAGTTGCCCTCCATGCCTGGAGTTAATTTAGACGCTCTTATCCTCGGTTATGTTGCTCATGAATTTGGAAGATCTTCACTCAAACCGATTAGGGATGGGATTCCCGGGGGATGGAGTGATTCCCGGGGGATGGAGTGATTCCCTGTCAGGAAATGCAATGGTTCTTTGGTCCTCCCTGTCCCTCTGGGATTGCAGAGGGTGCTGGTGTCGTTGGGAAGGACGACTGGCACAGTAGGGAGGTCACACCTCAGCGGGATGCTCAGGAGACGATGGGTGAGGTGGCCTGCTCAGGGATCCAATCTTTGTCAGGATTTGGGAATAAAAGCAGGAAAAGGGCATTGATCCTCTGCCATTGTTGTGCCCTTAACACCCGCATTCCTGGGCTCGAGTTTTCTGTCCCACTGTGCTGGTGACCTTGGGTGCTGGCCTGCAGCAAGGAGGTGTGGAATGGCAAAAGTTGATAAATTTGGTGTCGTTTGGAAACTTCTTGGCATTTTGTGGGCGGTGAGCAGGGTGAGCCCGAGGGTGAGTGATCAAAGTGCGGCTCCCGTGAGATCCCAAACTGGGGCGTCTTCGCTGTGACCTTCCCTTTGTTGCTGTGGCCACCGGGGTGTCCTGAGCGTCCTCTGCCCTCATCCTGTGCTTGTGTCCGAGCGCTCCGGGGGCTGCAGGGTTCCTCTCCCATGGGTGAGGACCACGCTCTTCCTGGGAAAGATGGTGCAGGTGGTGATGCTTATCCCTGGCTTGTGACCCGTTCTGGAACAGGGAGAGGGGACACAGGACACGCGAGCTGTGCTGGGCGAGCCCTGGGGGTGTCACCAGCACTGCCAGGGTCACCAGCAGCTCATCTGGGGAGGCTGGTGGGAG
Organism: Dasyornis broadbenti; assembly: GCA_013397935.1. Lineage (NCBI taxonomy): Eukaryota > Metazoa > Chordata > Aves > Passeriformes > Dasyornithidae > Dasyornis > Dasyornis broadbenti. Next base: position 26,004 of record VZRN01005000.1, on the reverse strand, counting down.
CTGTGGGGTGCTCCAGCGTTGAGCTGTGTCCCCATTCCCTGTGAATCCCGCTGTTTCACGCAGCCAAGGTGTATCCCGCCATTCCAAGGCTCCCGCTGCCGCTCCGGGAGCCACCGTGCCATGCTGGCGAGGTCCCTGCCGCCAGCCCAGCCCCGTGACACCGTGACAACAGAACACGGAGCTGTCACTGCAACCTTTGCCCTCCCCAGGGCTGCTCCTCGCCCATCCCGCTGCCTGGAACGGGCGGGAGGGAGGAAAACCGCCGCTGCCGGTGCTCCAAGGGCTGGTTTGCCGTGGATTGGATTCCTCTGGAGCTCTTCCCCAGGCCCATGTGGACTTGCAGGCAGCAGTGGTGGGTACGAATCCCTGAGGATGTTCCTGTGCTGAGTTTGATGGATCCAAACACGATCCAGGCTTATTTGGAGGGGAAGCAGAGGGAAAAGAGCCCCGTTCCTGCTGCCCCAGCCTGGCCACCTGTGTCTCCCTTCATACACAGGTTCGGCTTTCCTTTTAGGAAAGAAAAAGCAGGTTTCCTTCTCCATGGCATGACTTTCCTGCCGATTCCAGGGAGACCGAGGGTAATTATAACACTTTCATCCTCCTGGCTGCCGCCTGCCTGCCTGGCTGAGCTGCTCTGACACGTGTGGTGGCAGATGTTTGCTAACCGAGAGGACCCCGGGGACACACGGGAAGGGCTTTCTCCTCCCTGAAGGAATGAGCATCACGGAGGCGTGTGGCTGTGACAGCCTGCGGCAAAGCCCGTGCTGCTCAGTGGAGGGCTGTGTCCTCCTGGCATGGGATCCGTCTTTGGGATGGCCTCAGGGAGGGCAGAGCATCCCCAGCTCCGAGCCGTGGTGGGGAACGTGGCTCCGGCATCTTCTGTGGGAGTAACACACAGAATTAATGTGGTCTGGGGGTTGTTTCACAGCCTGGATCCCAGCTGGCGTTTATGGGGGAAGCTGCAGGTCAGAGCAGGGTTTGTCCCCTGCAGCTCCTCCCCTGTGTCCGGATAAGGTGGAGGAAACTCTGTTTTAAACCACATCAATCCCAGCCCAGGAGAGCTCCTGGCTGTGTCACACTGGCGCAGCGAGAGGTTTTCCATGCCAGGGACGTGCCAGTGGGATGTGGAGCTGGGAGTGCAGGTGCATCCCTGTCCCTAAACACCTCAATTCATCAGCAGAAGGAAGCTCTGGTGACTTCTGCACCAGAGCTTCAACCAGCACCAAGGAAACACGAGGATTTCCCCGAGCGTTGAGCAACCAGGGGCGTTCAGTATGGGAGGGTCCAACCTAATGCCATAAACAAGATTGGATTAGCAGGGATTTGCAGAGGGTCAGTCTGGAAGAGCGGCTTATTTAGGTTTTTAGCAGCTGTGTCACAACCATCCGTGGTGTGGCAACACTCGGTTGCGTCGTGCCGGTGTCGGGTGTTGGCTTTGAGGGCCCAGGGAGCAGCCAGGAGCTCCTGGGCTGGGAAAGGGCTCTGGAGCAGAGATCAGCACCAGGAATCCGACATCTTCCTTGTGTGGGGAGGCTGAACCAAATGTTTTAGCCCATGAGATGACGGAGGGTGAGTATCCTTCGGGGCCTGGTTGGTTTCATATTGCGGGGCTTTGTAATGCAAATTAATTCATCCCTGTGCGAGTGGCTCGGTGCTGTTGGAGCCTCTTGGTGCCCCTGTCCCCCTCCGGGTGCTTTGGCCCTGGTGGCCCAGCCCTGCCCAGGGCAGCTGCCCCTCTTTTGGCACGGGGTCAGCGTGGCCGTGTGGTGTTACGGGACCGGGGCTTTGGGGTTTTGATCAGAGCTTTTCTCTCGTTTCTCCCCAGCCTTGCTCGGCTGTTGCTCCTCGCAGCAGGAATTTGCATCCCAGTGGGAAGTGGAGGGGCAGCTTCTCTGTGGTGACAGTGACAGGACCTGAAGGAACGGCTGGAGCTGTGCCAGGGGAGGGTTAGGTCGGATATCAGGGAAAGGTTCTTCCCTCAGTGGGGCACTGCCCAGGCTCCCCAGGGAATGGGCACTGCCTCGAGGCTGCCAGAGCTCCAGGAGCGTTTGGACAGCGCTGCCAGGTGTGCCCAGGGTGGGACTGTTGGGGTGTCTGTGCAAGGACTGGATGATCCTTGTGGATCACTTCCAACTCAGGATATTCTGTGATTCTGGGATCCTTCTGCCGTCAGACCCCTGGCTCCTTCCTGGATCTGCCAGCTCTGCCCCTGGCCCTTGCGCCCAGCCCCTCTGCTCGGGGGTGTGAAGCAAAAAATTGCCCAATACTTCAGTAACTTCCACAAATTATTGGCTTCCCCTTGTAGCTGCTGAGAAGGCGGGGATGTCACCCTGCGCTCAGCACCCACCTCCCCGGTGCCTCCCACCCCTGGCAGCTGCGAGTGCGGCTGCGGCGCTGCTGCTGCTGCTGGAGCCGCGCCGGGATGCGATGGAAAAGGGAAAATAGGGCACTTATCGTGTGTGACAGACACAGCCACCCCCGGAGCCTTTGTCTGCAGAGCGGGAGGAACATCCACGTCAGCCGCAGCTCCCCCCGTGCCAGCGCTGCAGCTGCAGCCCCGGGGCCAGCGGGGTCGGGGTGTCCCTGGAACTGGCCAAGGAGAGGGGAGGGCGGTGTGGAGGTGGCAAAGGGGCGGTGGGAGATGGGTCTGGGCAGGGGGTGGAGCTGGGACAGGGGTCACTCCCCCAGGAGGAGGTTTTAGGGAGGTGGCAGGGGATGGTTCTGAGCTGGGAGAAGGGTCACTCTGCCAGGAGCGTGTTTTGGAGAGATTCCCACCTGGAAAGCCTTGGACATCTCGTGTTGGAGCAGGGGGTTAATAACCCGGCCTGACCCGTGGGCCTGGTCCTTGGCTGCTTCCAGCCGTGGCAGGCACGGGAGGGATGCTCTCCCAGGACCTGGTGAGCAGCCTGGGGCCTCTCCTTTCCTTGTTCAGGTGAGGAATTCCTGGGAAGGACTGCGAGCTGAGGTGAAGGAGGTAAAAATCTTCACAGAACCATGGAAAGGTTTGGGTTGGAGGGGACCTTAGAGCTCATCCAGTGCCACCCCTTGCCATGAGCAGGGACACCTCCCACTATCCCAGGCTGCTCCAAGCCCCATCCAGCCCGGCCTTGGACACTGCCAGGGATCCAGGAACATGTGGACTCCCAGGTTTCCATCTCTCCTGCTCCAAACCCTGCCTCAACAGCAGAACAAACAGATAAAAACAAACAAACAAAGACCAGGCACCCACGTGAAAACCCAACCGACAAGAACTGGCACAGGGGAGGCACTAAACCCCACACCCCCGCATCGTGTCAGATCAAAACTGGGGGAGCTGGGAGGTGTTTTTCCCATGTCACTTGCACTTTCTGAAGCCTGGCTTAATTATAACAAGCACCCTGGGCCGACAGTCAATTAGTGATGCTCCTGGGTTTCCGCTGAGCTCAAGCGTCGTGTCACTCCGTGGGCCGATGGTGACGGGTGTGTAGCACCCCCGGTGCGGGGACAGAGGGGGCAGTGAGCAGTTTCACACTAATTGGGATCATCCTGACGAGGATGCTCCCTGGCAGGGGTGATTCACCCGTCTCCCTCACTCCTGCCTGCCTCAAGAGGACTGGAAAGCCTCACAATTGAGATTTTGACTCTTTTCCAAGGGTGTCCTCGAGCGGCAGCTCCTGGGTTTGGCCAGGCTTTGCCAGGGATGCTGCATTTCCCATCCCGGCGATGTTTCCCTGGGATCCCACAATTTGCTGCTCCTTGGCCATTACCCCATGGCATCTCCAGAGGGGGAGGATGCTGTTCTCCCTGATTCCTGCTCCCCTTGGGGATCAGGGCAGGACTGGCTACTGCTGCTGCTGCTCCAGGCTGCGCTGGGTCAGCAATCCCTGTCTCCCTGTCCATGGAGGATGCTCTGATGCATGGAAAAGGGCTCTGCTCGGGCTTGGGGTGATGCTGGAGCAGGGGCGATAAGCAGGACCGGGGATTCCACGCTGATACGGGGACGCTTCCTGTCTCCCCTCGCTGTCAGGAGCTGTTGGTCCCCAAAACCCCCAGAGAGACCCCGCTGGGTTAATGCATGCAGTGCCTGGGGTGTTTTGGGAGGGCTGAGGAGCCCTGGCACAAGCTGGAGGCTTGGTGGCCTCTTCTCCATGGTTGTTTCCTTCTCTTTGTATCACGGACTCCCCATCATTGAGGGCACCCCAAAATTGCCCCCCAGCAATGTAACACCCCCTCTGGGACACCCCTCCTTTCCCTATTTCCCATCTCTTGCCACCAAACCCCTGGACTTTTTCTCCAGGGGGGCCAGGGGAGAAGCCAGGCCCCAGCCCTGCCCTCTGGGTGGGCAGAAATTCCCCCAAGCTTTGCCCTGGTCCCGTTGCTGCAGGAGCTGCTCCCACCCTGGGTCCTCCTCCCCACTCTGATCTCACCTGGCACTTTTTTTCCCCAGAGTGGCTCACCTGGGGAGGAGCAGAGCAGGAAACTCACAATCCTCAGGGGTCTGAGAGGTGGGGAGGCCTAAAAACCAGCTAAAGGTAAGGAAAAGGTGGGAGAATCCCTGTTTGATGGAATCCTGCCTGGTTTTGGTTCCGGTTTGGGATATTGGCACCTGCAGGTAATTAGGCTGCCTTGGGTTACAGAACTCCTCGTTGATGGGGATTCCACCTCATTTCAGTTCATATTTTGGATATCTGCATGTGCCGGGATTTCAGCTGGTTTGGGCTGGAGAATTCTTCCTTGCTGTGAATCCGGCTTAATTCTGGTTAATATCCCACATGTCAGAGTGCACAGGGACTTGGACAGGCTGTTTTGGGCTGGAGACTCCCCTCTCGATGGGAACCCCACCTCATTTGGGTTAATATTTTGAATATCTGCATGTGCCAGGATTTAGGCTGGTTTGGGCAGGAGAATTCCCCTTTGATGGGGATCCTGCCTAACTTTGCTTAACATTCCCGATGCCAGGGCACACAGGGGCTTGGACAGGCTGTTTTGGGCAGGAGAATTCCCCTTTGATGGGGATCCTGCCTAACTTTGCTTAACATTCCCGATGCCAGGGCACACAGGGGCTTGGACAGGCTGTTTTGGGCAGGAGAATTCCCCTTTGATAGGGACCCCACCTCATTTTGGTTAGTATTTGGGATATCTGCCTGCGCAGGGAGTTGAGCTGGATTGGGCTGGAGAACTCCCCTTTTGATGGGGACCCCACAGCATTTTGGTTCATATTTTGGATATTTTTCTGTGCAGCTCCTCAGGCTGGAGAACTCCCCTTTGGCAGGGACCCTGCCTCATTTTCCTTCATATTCCCGATGCCAAGGCGCACACCCAGGCTGTTTTTGGGGGGCGATGCCCGGCGTGGGAAGCCCCTCCCCAGGCAATTTCCCGGCTCCACACCGGCCCCGTGCCGCAGGAAAGGGGGCCGGCCCGGCTCTCCGGGCGCTCGGCCTTGCAAAGCGCGGCCGAATTCCACGCGGAGCCTTTCCCAGCCGTTTCCCGGGATCCGGCGGGCGGGCTGTGCGCGCAGCCGCGCGGGTGCGTGGGCACCGCGATGCGCCGGGGCTCCGCAGGGAGGGACGGAGGGGAGGGAAGGAGGGATCGCCGCGTCCCTGCGCCTCCTCCATCGCCCGCTCCCGGCGTGCCGGCCACGCTGGCCACCCCCGGGCCGGATGCTGCTGAGCCGCGGGCGAGCCGAGGCGCTGCGAGGCTGCCGGGTGCAGGTAAAGGCGGAGGGAGGCAGGGAAGGAGGGAGGATGGGGATGCCGTGACCCTGCGTGAGGACAGGCCTGGCCATGGCCGGACTTTAATCCGTGCTCCGTCCCCATCTCACGCCGGAAGGTGCCAGCCCGCTTTTAAACGCCTCTCTGGAAGCTCGGCACAACCAGGTGGATGCGTCCGCGCTTCCCGGGAAGGAGGGAGGGTCCCCGCGTGCTCCCCACGGCCCCAGGCTCCATCAGCAAAACCTCCATCCGCTTGCCGCGCCGGCTGCATCCCGAGCCCCTCCGCGGGGGCTGGAAGCAGCGTCTCCCGTGGGAATGGGGGGCTGAGTGGGGTCGGGGCAGGGAACCCCCCCCTCCCTGCGCGCCTTTCGGGGGGCTCATTCCCAAAATACAGCCCGGCATGGGCCCCGGGATGAATGTTTGCCAGGTAAAAGTGGGAATTGCAGCATAAGCAGCCCCATCTCGGGGCTCCCTGGGGATGCGGCGGGGGCGGAGGGGGGATGTGGGAGCTGTGCCGCTGGGAAGTGTGAAAGGAGAAACCGCTGCTCGGCACAAAAGCCCGGCTTACGCAGCGCAGGGCTATTCAAGAGACATTTAATTCTCCTCTCAAGTCCAGGCGAATGGGGAGCTGCCATCTGGTGTCTGATGGCAGCGGGGGAAAGGAAGGCGCTCTCCGGGAAGCGGGGCAAGCTGGGAGCTCGCCGGGCTTCAGATTCCCTGGGAATGGCTCCGTTGTAAGGGCTCGGGGATGGTTTTGTCAGCGCCCTGTGTGCGCTGAAGCTGGGTTTGGGAAGGGGAAGGGTTCACCTGGAATGCAGCAGCGCCCCGGCAGTGGGGCCGGCAGAGGAGATGGCACTGGGGGAAAGACCCTCTAGACCATCGCACATCATCTGCCAAAAATCCTCCCTCATCAGGGCCTGGGACCCCGCTGCAGGCTCGGGATGAGCTGGGAGCTCACTCTGGTGTGCACGGAGTGTGTGCGATGTCTGCCCCGCCTGTGCCAGCCCAGCCAAGCACCGGCCTCAGTCCCCCTGGGGAATTCTATTCTGTTCCCCAGTGTCCAGGGAATTCTATTCTGAAGGTGCAGAGCTGTGGGCAGTGCCTTGGCCGGGGCACAGCTTGAGCTTCCCTGATAAAGCCGGGAGCGCGTCCCGGCACCGGGAGCAGAGCGGATCTGCAGCGGGGACAGGCAAACCCAGCGTGGAGGAGTTCGGGCTTTCCAAAGTCCCAGGATGGGTTTAAGCAAGGAGGTTCGTGTGTTTGCATTCAGGGGGGTGCTCGGGAGCGGGGTAGGTGCGGTACCTCTGGATTTAGGGTGGCTTTGGGGATCTGGCACTGAACGGGTCTGCACCCCGGAGCCGTGACCCTGCTGCCGGCGTGTTCTCTCCGGGGGAGGGACACGAGGGAACAAGACTGACCAGTTCCCTGGGAGGAAACAGGCTGTTCCCTCCCAGCACAGGGAGTTTTCCTTGGCAGGCGCTCAGCTCTGCCCAGGGTGCCCTTGCAGAGCCCTGCCAGGCTGGCTCTGCTCCCGCGGTGGCACGTGTTTGGGACAGACCGTGGGTGCAGTGCAGGTGGGCGGCTGCGTGTCCCCGGGCAGTGCCACTACCAGCAGCAAGTGGCATTCCCGTGGCAGGGCAGTGCGGGCCCCGCGACCCGTGTGCTGTGGATGGGACGAGGGTGGATCTCCGTGGAGGGCCGCAGCGTGGAGAAGTGCCAGCACTGAGCGGTGGCGCTTTGCCAGCCCCTCAGCAGCGGTGACTCCCTGCGTGTGTCCCCCTGCGTCGGGGCTGCCTCCTCTCCAGGGCAGCAGGACACGGCATGGGAGGAGGCAGCGATGCTCTGACCCCTTTCCCGCGGGTTGGGAAGGACTCCTGCCCTGGAACAGCTGGGAAAGAGACCTGGGGTGTGTTTAAATTGTGTTTAAATTGTGTTTAAATTGTGTTTCGAACACCGGTGCTGCAGCACAGGGCACAAACTCTGCCCTGGCCAGGCCAGGTGCTGCCCATGTGAGCATCCCTCGCCCACGCACAGCAGCGGGGTGAAGGCAGCCCTTGGCATCCGCAGCTCCTGGCATGGATGCAAGGCCAGAGCTCTCTGCGGAGCTCCAGGCTGTGTCCCTGCTCTGAAGGAGCAGAGTTGTCCCCTCTGGGCTGCCGAGCAGAGTCCTGCAAGAATATTGATTGTGGCTTTTGCCCTTCCCCAGAGCTGAGTGTTCCCAGGGGCTCTCGGAGCCCTTGGACTCCGTGTCTGGGTGCCAGACTGCAGGGATGAGGCTACGAGGAGGCAGCCAGAGGTTTCTTGGCTTTAATTATAGCTTTTAGTCATCCCTGACAGCTCCAGGCTGGAGCACCGTCTCCACGCAGGATCCAGACTCCAGCACTGTCATCATGTGGGATGTCACCCACAGCCTGAGCTGATAACAGAGATTATCTCAGTTTGTCACCCAGCTCTGGGAAGGAGCTCACCGGGACCCTGTTATTGGGGGGGAGAGGAGAGCAGGGCCACAGCCTGGCCAAATCCTGCTCCCCCCTGGGATTCCCGTTGCACCAAACTGGGATCGGATCCCACTTCCCCAGGGGTGAGTTGCTGAGGCCCGGCAGCAAACCTGACCTCAGCACCCAGCACACCTGGAAAAAGCGCCGAGGGGAAATTCCGTGCAGGGCCTAGGGATGCTGGGAGATCCAGCCAGGAATGCTGGAATCAAAGGCAGGTCATGCATGAAAGCTGCTTGCACATCTATGTGCAGCTATAGGTGAATCATTCACATCTACCCCAGCGTTTCCTTTTAATGAAAGCGGGTGTTTTCCAAAGTTTCAGGGCACCGTGGGTTTCCTGTGGCATTCCCGTGCATGGCCTCAGCAGATCCATGGATGATATTCCTGGGCTGGTGTCTCCGACTGTCTGGTTGATCTTTGTGGTTAAAGTCAGCCTGGGAACTGCTGAATTTCATGATGGTGCTGAAGCTCATGATGTAGTAAGGCTCCCGAGGAGCCAAAAAGTCCCTTTTTATTCCAGAACTCTGAAACTTCACCCAGCCAGGAATGGGACCCCCCGGGATGTGCAGGAGTGCCGATCTCCATGAGTGGACAGTGCTGACTGTGGGACCTGAGGCTCTTTGATTTGTGTTTTGGCTGCTCCTTCCCTGGGTTTGTTCTGCTGGAGCAGTGAGCGGGTTGTGGAGTGGGGACAGGGCTGGTTTTACAGCTTGTTTTGGTTTCAAAGCTCTCCTGGGCTCTGTGCCGAGACCCCAAACCCCTCTGGGTGTTCCTGGGAAGCCTGGGCACCCCCAGCAGCTGCCAGCGCTTGGAACACCTTCGGTGGCCTTGGTCCAAGGACGGGGCTTTACCATGAGCTGCTCAGTGAGGGATTAAAGCCTTTCCATCCTTCTGTGAGCGGGATGCACTCCCTGGGGCTGCTGGGCTGAGCTCCAAATCCTCTCTCCAAGAGGGTCTTGGGGCAACCTGTGCCAGGGCCTCACCACTCTCCCAGGAAATAATTCCTTCCCAATATCCCATCTACACCTGCCCTCTGGCACTGGGAAGCCATTCCTTCTTGTCCTGTCACTCCATGCCTCTATCCAAAGTCTCTCTCCAGTTATCCTGGAGCCCCTGGAAGGGGCCCTGAGGTCTCCCTGGAGCCTTCCTTCCGTCAGTGCCAAAAGGGACTTCGCAGCTGCTGTGGGAGTGGGGAGGGCTGGGGGCAGAGGGATGGATGGATGGATGGATGGATGGATGGATGGATGGATGGATGGATGGATGGATGGATGGATGGATGGATGGATGGATGGATGGATGGATGGATGGATGGATGGATGGATGGATGGAGCACAGCAGGGTCCCTGCAGCTGCAGGGGTGCTTTGGGGGTGTCATGCTGCCAGGGACACCAAGCCAGGCTGCAGCTGCCTGGCTCCCATGGGAACCCCGCCAGTCCCGGCTGTGCTGCAGCCTTGGGCTGCTCCTCTCCCGGGAGCCGATGCCTCAGCAGCTCCCTGAGTGCAGCAGGAGTGCAGCTCCTGGGAACCGGCTGTAGGTGTGTGCCAGGGCTCGGTGGGAGGGAGGGAGGGACATCAGGCTGCCAGTGGAGGTGGCCACGTGCATTCTGCCACCCGAGGTGACTTTTCTTCCTGTCCCTGCTCTCTCTAGGGCACAGGGGCTTTTCCCAGGTGCTGAGCTGTCTGATGCTCCCCTCGCTGTCCAGCTGCATCCAGCTGCCCCAAAGGGTCCCTGCAGGGGAAGAGGAGGAGCAGGAGCGGGATGCTGTGGGTAGAGCTGCTGCTCCTGCAGCCCCAGGGTTGTTTTCCCAGGGCGCCTGTGCTGTGCTTGGTGAAACACGTCAGATTTGGTTTCATTTTGAACTCCTGCTTGTCTGATGAGCTGGACGTTGGTCCTTTGGGGCATTTTTGCCCTGGGGGTGGTTGCCTGTGTCCTGGGATCAGTTCCCTGGAAGGCAGCGAGGCTGTGTCGATGTTGCTGTTGTGCTGCCGTGGGTTTGTCACTGTCACCTGTGCTGCTGTCCCTGCTCCCTGTGCCCAGATGCTGCGGCATGTACCGAGGTTTCTGCCCCACTTTTTGCCACTTTTTGGGGCAGAAACACCCTCTCTGTGGACATCAGTGACTCTGACACAGAGGCAGCTCCGGGGTGGCCCTTTCTATCCCCCTCGCTGCAGTGCTGTGCAGGATGGGCGTGTGCTGGAGCATCCCGGTCCATCCCCATCCCTGTGCTCTCTGCGCCTCCTTCGCAGGACCTTTGCAATCTGGGCTTGGGTGCTCAAACCCTTAATTGCAGTCCAGAGCCCTACGTCCTCATCCCATTATGGTTCCTGTCATCTCCAGCATCCCCTTTCCATCCCCAGTTTGAGTCCACACGTGTTAAACTCTGGGATGCTCCACCCCGGAGATGATCCCATCTCCAAACGGGGTCAGACAGAGCCGTGAGCAGAGAGAGGGCAGGGACAGGAGGATGTCAGGGCTGCCCTGGAGAGCCACCAGTGTCCTGCCAGCTGCTGGCTCCTGCCAGCCCAGTTTTGCCCGTCAGGCCATGAGATGTCACATCCCAAATGTGACATATGGAGCTGGGGCTGCGATTGTCCCTTTTCTGGGCTAAAGGATGGGAAACCCTCTCGAGCGGTGCCGGAAGCACACGAGCATTCCATGGGATTGCTGATTCACGTGGCTGGTGGAGAGGAGCCAGCTCTGTCTGCCCGGTGATCCCTGTCGGTCCCTCCACTGCTGGTGGCATCCTGAGGACATGGTGGATGGTGGCCTTGCCCAAGGTCCGTGGTGGCGGTTCCCTGTCCTCACTCTTGTCCTCCCTCTGTCTTTCAGATGTCCTGTGGTAGCCTGTCTCCCGCCCGGAGCTCCCGCCTGCCTTAGCCAGCGTCCTGCCAGCGATGGCTCCAACGCCTCACTGAGGGCACAAGGACCAGGAGTGAGCGTCCCCAACACCGCCACATCCCCGGGACAGCCATGGAGACCCCTCTGGATGTGCCCGTAGGGAACCTCATTGACTTTGACGCCGAAACGCCCGCCCCTGACCCCTCAGAGCCCGCTCCTCCCGCTGCTCCCAGCGACAACGGACACCTGGGGGACGCAGGGGACGTGGCCGCGGAGGAGAGCGACGCCACCGAGTCAGCAGACAGCGAGAACGACATGGGCGACTCCCCCAGGCACTGGGGTGGCTACCGCCGCTCCTCCTCCAATGAGTCCTTCTCCTCCAGCCAGAGCACGGAGTCGGCGCGGGACGAGGCCACGGCCGAGCGCCGCGAGTTCATGCGGAATTACGTGGAGAAGATCTTCACGGGGGGGTGAGTGAGCAGGGCTGACGATGCCGGGGACATCCCGTGGGATGGGATGGGATGGGATTGGATCAGATCTGGCTGCTTTCCCGCTCTGGGAGCAGCAGTTTGTGTCCTTCTCCGAGCTCGGCTGTTGCTCTGCGGCATCACTGCTAAGGGGGATGTGTTTTTTTTCCCTTTTTCCTTGCACTCCTCTCCTGGTCACATCCCAGCTCATCCACCACCCCGAACTTGCTTCTGTTCTCCCTCCCCATTCCCATGCCAGTGTCTCACCGTGCCAGGGGTCCCCATCTCCTCTCCCCACTGGTGCTCATGGAAATGCCAGCAGCTCACACGTGCCCCGGGACCCCGTGGCAGCCCCTGGCTGTGCCCCAGCCCTGCATCCCCCGGATCCCGGCGCCGTGGTCTCCGTAACTCCTCGTGTCAGGCTGGATGGAGCAAATGGAGCGTGAGGAGCAGCAACAGGGCTTGTTTTCGCTCTGGGGCTCGGCGCCTGTGTCTGCAGCTCAGTTTCTGCTCGCGCTGTCCTTGGCTCTTCCCTTCTCCCTCTGCCTTCGGTTTCCCTCCTGCCAGGGAGGAGGAAAAGAGCAGCACAAGCCGAGGGATGACAAAATGGATGCTCCTCTCCTCCTCTTCCTCTGCCTTCCTCCCCGCGATGCTGATGCCAAGAGGGATGGGGTGGGGGAGAGGAGCTGTGCTGGCTGGAGGAGGGTGCCGGTCGCCCCCTTGGCTTTAATGATGGTTTTCAATTCTTCCCTGTTTCAGAGAGGATTTGGACCAAGAGGAGAAGGCCAGGTTTGGGGAGCTCTGCAGCAGCGAGAACGGGAAGGGCAGGGAGTGGTTCGCGAGATACGTGAGCGCCCAGGTGAGGGGAGCAATGGGGAGGGAGCAGGGCTCCCGCACGGGATTTGGAACAGCCTCAGGCTAGGGGGATTTATCTGCATCCCAAAGAAGCATTTTTGGAGGACAGGAAATCAAGGAAAGTGAGCAACCGCAGTAGAGGGAGATACAGCAGCGAATAAATGCATTTTGAGGCATTTAAATACACCCTGGGTGCAACGTGGGAGAGAATTCACTTGTTATATTTAAAATTCAGTCCCACCAGCACTCAGACACATCCCATTCCCTAAAATAACAACCCAGACAGGCAGAACGCTGACTCTGAGGGGGAGAGCCAGCCATGAGTGCTCTTTTCCCCTCTCCCCGTGGTGGGTGGTCTGGGGGGCTGAGGTTGCTCCTGCTGCTGTGCTGAACGCTGGGCTCCGTCCCTGCAGCGCTGCAACTCCAAGTGCGTCTCGGAGCAGACCTTCTACCGCCTGATGCAGTCCTTCGCCCTCGTGCTCTTCGAGTAAGTCCAGGGGGCACTCTGGGGCTTTGTGGCAACTCCCAAAATCCCCCCGAGGGCAGAGCTTGGGTTCCCATGGCGGGGTGTCCTCACTGAGCCCTCCCTCTGTGTCAGGTGTCACCAGATGGATGATTTCAGCCCTGCCAAGAACCTCATGACCATGTGTTTCACCTATTACTACATAGGTAAGGGAGCCTGCACCCCTGGGGTGGCTTTGCTGCTGCTGGGGACTGGTTTGAAGTGTGTCCTGTGCATGGGAAGGGTGACGGGGCTGCCCCGTAAGATTCTTATCCATGCAAAGCTGGCACAGCCCCTCACTGGGATGGTGATGATGCTTTGTCATTGCTTCCAGCCAGGAATATTTGTACATGACAACCCCCAGATGATCCCAGACCCTGGGGGTGGTGGGATGGGAACACCCCAGCCCAGAAGCACCAGCTTGGTCTGGGTGGCCGCTCCTCCATGGAGGGCTGGATTTTCTGTCCACGATGGGGGTGGTGAGGATAAAAATAAAAACCTGCAGGAACTGGGATGGGACCTTGGGTGTTTCCGTCTCCTGGTGATGCCTCCGTGTAGCTGGGTGCAGGTCCCCAGGAGCTGTCAGCACTCAGGACCATGGGATGCACTGAGCTCCTGGCACATTTTCCGCAGGGAAACCTCACGCCCTGCCCTTGGAGGCCAAGGAGAAGCCCACGGGCAGCATCGACTCGTACCTGAAGTCAGCGAACACCTGGCTGGCGGAGAAGAAGGACATCGCAGAGAGGCTGCTGAAAAACACCTCGGCCAAGACAGAGAACGTCAAGGGCTTCTTTGGGGGCCTGGAGACCAAACTGAAGGGTCCTGCCACCAGAAAGAGCGAGTGGGTGCCGCTCCCTTGGGTGGGCAGGGTGGGCTGGGCAGGCACCTGGAGCCTGACCAAGGCTGTAGGGCCACCATGAGCCAGGGACTGCCATGGCAGTGGGAGGTGGTCTCCAGCCCGGTCCCGTGCTTTGTGCTTTAGTCATTGTCCCCTCGTGGCCTGGGGCTCCTGTGTCCCTTGGCCGTGGGGTTACGTGGCTCCAAGGTCGTGATCATCTGCGTTATCTCTGGGTCTGATGGGAGAGATGTCACTTCCTCTGTCACATTCCAGTGGCATGGGAGCAGGGGGCTTTCAAATGGGGGTGCCGTGGGCTCTTGGGGGGGACAGGATTTTTGGAGCTGACGTTGATTTCTGTGCCACAGCGAAGGTGAGGACAAACCAAAGGAGAAGCTGAAGAAGACGGGTGAGTGCAGCCAGGGTTGGTGAAATAGGCGTGGTCAGGGCATCCCTGGGGAAGGAGAGAGGGTTGGGAATGCTGGAATTCCTTGGGGCTGGGTTTGAAATTCCAATCACAATTGGAAATTCCTCTCATCCTGTGAGGAGCCTGTCCTCAGTGTCACACGCTGCAGACGTTTGGGCACCCAGTGCTCTGAGCTTTCGTGGTGCCCCAGGCTCCCCCCAGTGCCTGTGTGAGCTGCCAAACTGGTGCTCCAGTTCCCCCAGTATCCTCCTGGGACATCCCTGCCTTCATCAGGGCTCATCCCTGCCCTCCAAGGGCACTCGGAGCTCCTCTTCCCGTTGCTGTGGATGTGTTGAGGGTGAGGGTTTGGTTTGCAAACCATCCCGGCTGCTCAGCCGCCAAACCGGGAGGGGGCACAAAATCCGCTCGTGGGCGGGGAAGGTGGGAGCGCCTCAGACCTTGGCATGTGCCTGTGTGTCCCCACAGTGTCCCTGCAGAGCCCAGAGGAGGAGAAGAAAGGGGAGAAGATCTACCTGTACATGCACCTCAAGCAGCAACCCATCTGGTAAAGCCCCGGGGCGAGCTGGGGTTTGTCCAGGACCCTGGGGAGGGGTTTGTCCTCCTGGCCACGGGTTCCCAGATGTTCACAAGCGCCCCTGACTGAGCTGGCCTTGGGTTTAGCACATCCCTTGAGTCAACGAGAGTGGTTGCAGCCACCAAGGAGCTGGTCTGGAAATGCACCAATTCTGCCAGGCGTGTTTGGTCTATCCTTACCCTCGGGAGGACTCAGGGACAGGCTGGGTGAGCTTTTAGAATCCTGGAGTGGTTTGGGTTGGGAGAGACCTTAAAGCTCATCCCACCCCACCCCTACCATGGGCAGGGACACCTCCTGCTGTCCCAGGCTGCTCCAAGCCCTGTCCAGGGAACACTTCCAGGGATCCAGGGGCAGCCACAGCTTCTCTGGGCACCCTGTGCTGGGGCCTCAGCACCCTAATTATAAAAGAAATTATATATATAAATTATAAAAAGCCAATTGGCCATTCCCAGCATCTCCCTCCCTCCCTCCCTGCAGGCACAACCTCCGGTTCTGGAACGCTGCCTTCTTCGACGCCGTGCACTGCGAGCGCAGGAAGAGGTCCCCCACCACCAGGTAGGACATGTCCCTGTGGGAAGAGGAGACTCCACGGCCCCTCCAGCTCCCCAGGGTGTTTGTCCCAACAGCCCCAAGCTTGACCAATGCTCTGCTCTCCATCCCTGACTGGAAACCTGCTGGCAGCAGGGTGGGCTGGTGACATCCGCGGCCTGGTAGGGATTTGAGAACCTGATGGTCCTCCTGTGCGTTTTGCAGCATTTTTGGAGGAAAAAAGCCCTAGAGGTGTGTCCAGAAATGCCAGCCAGGGCTCGGGCTGTTGGTGCTGATTTTCCCAGCAGGTCTCGAGGTGCTCGGTGCAGCCAGCAGGGAGGGGCGGTGGATGGGGGAATGTCCCGTGTCCCAGCTGTCCCCAGGAGGGACAACCTGCAACCAGCAAGGATGAGAGCTGGGGATGGCAGCACTGACAGCCCCGAAATTTGGGATAAACCTGCCAGGGAAGGGGCTGCTCCTATCGGAGGGGCTGTGCCTGGGCATGGGGACCCCATGGGGTGCAGGGCTGGTGCCCATCTCTTGCTCCACCGCGGAGCTGCCCTGAGGGCCCCAGCAATTCCCTCCTCTCTCGAGGAGCTTCCCCGCTCTCAGCCGGCCCCTCCCGCAGTCTGTGCAGTGCCCTGAGGCTCTGAGCTCTGGGGTGGGAATCGCCGAGCTCGGAGCCTTTGAGCCGCGCCTTTCCGGAGCGCCGACAGCACTTTTGAAGCAGCCAGCCCCGCTCCGTGTCGTCCCCAAATCCCGAGCTGAGCCGCAGCAGCCCTGGCTCGCACCCTGGGATGCTGTGCCAGGCTCAGCTCACGGATCAATCCCTGTTTTCCCCTTTATTGCTTTCCTTTTTTATTCTCCCGAGCAAGCACGGGAAGATCCTATCGAGCACTAATGTAACCATAACCGCATTTGCTTTGATTAAGCCCCAAATTAGCAGCAGCGAATGTCTCACAAGGACAGACGCCACCGGCAGCTGCTCCCTGCTCCGAGTGCCTTTCCCAATTAATCTGATGGCTGAGCCTGCCTCGGCTGCAGGAGCAAGCCTTCCTAACAGATGAGCTCTGGGAACCGCAGCCTGGAGTACCCTGAGCGTCTCGGGGGAGGTGGAAGGTGGTGGTGACCCCCCCCGAGTCTCCTCTGGAGAGGGTGCAGGGTGCTCGGAGGGAGCTGGGGTGCTGCGTGCTGGGCCGAGGATTGAAACGCCTGCAGGGAGGAGGTGGTTGGTGAGGGCTGGGTTTGGAATTCCAGGCCGGTCCTTGGCCGTGGCAGGTGGCCAGAGGGTCCGTGGGGATGGGCTTGTGGCCATCTCTGTGATGGGGTGGCCAGGACATCTC
>VZRN01004998.1:189084-235170 GCA_013397935.1 Dasyornis broadbenti | reverse complement strand
CATCCCATCCCATCCCATCCACATTCTCCTCTGTAAAACCACTCAGGTCTGTAGCATCACTGTGATTTACGCTGCTCCTTCTGATTTATGCTGCTCCATGGAAGGAGGAGCTGGATTTCCTGATGGTGAAGAGAGAGGGGATGTGTGAAAAGCGGGATGTACTCCCCGTATTTTGGGATTGTATATGTCTTTGCGGTTCTTGTGGTGCGTGTTGTGTTTTCCATGCTAATTTTGCATGGGCAAAGTATCCCATAAAATGAAGATTCATTTGACTCATCTCCTTGCAAATCAAAGAGAAATTGTGACCAGAGGTGGGAAATTGCAGTCAAAACTCTTTCTGCCAGGTGATACAAACAGGAGTACAACACTTACATTTAATTTGAATATACCAGATTAGTTTAGCAAAAATAATACTGGTGTATAAGAAAAGTCTAGAAAGAGTCCTTGCTTTTGCGTTTTGAAAACTGAGTATTTTAATTTTAG
The DNA here is from genome assembly GCA_013397935.1 of Dasyornis broadbenti. Taxonomy (NCBI): domain Eukaryota; kingdom Metazoa; phylum Chordata; class Aves; order Passeriformes; family Dasyornithidae; genus Dasyornis; species Dasyornis broadbenti. Next base: position 234,687 of record VZRN01004998.1, on the reverse strand, counting down.
CTTCAACGTGAAATAAAACCCCCACATCCTGAAAATGAACTGAGCAGTTCATGTTCAGTTAAGCTTTTGATTAGAAAAATATGTATGCATAGGAACAATTACTTTGTTCTGCTCAGAAAACAAGAACGTTTTCCATTTGGGGTGTCTCCATAAGTATTTTTAAAATGCAAAGGTGAGGATTTAGTCAGCAAATTCTCCTTCCATTTCCCTGCCGAAGAAACCCTGCGATTAAAAATCTGATTTTCTCCCAGTGATAGTGAGGAGTACAAGCTTCATGGCACCCAGAAGCTAATTCTGTGCATTGTATTTGTGTCCACTGAATAATTTTGAATGTCAATCACAGAATGTTTAGGTCCCTGAAAATCTGCCTTGTTGCAGCCTTCTCATTCCTATGCTCTCACCTAAAGAGTGTCACCCTCCTCACGATTTTTTTGGGCTTTGCCTCTTTCAAGAGCTAACAGCTGGCATAACTCTCCAAAGAGGGTGTTACATGCATCTGTGCTGCTCTTCCAGCTCTGACGAGCTAAATACATGGTATTCCCAGTAATGCCTGACCTATGATTTTGCTTTGTGGCTGTTAATAGCTGTTAGTGTAGGATTATAATATGAGATTTCCACAACAGATGCATTATTTTGACTATTATTTGGTTTATCTGTCTTCCTGACTTCTGATGGCTTGGCAACCTTGTGGGAGAGAGGGGAGAAGTTCAAACATGGCTGTTTGATCCTCTTCCTATAGTGAAGAAGTGACGCAGAAATTGGAGCCATCAGGTGGAGGCATTCAAATGTTGTCTAAGGAAGATGGGCTGGCAGTTTCTTGCAAGGCCAAATCTAATTTGCAGAAGTTTAAAGGGTCAATTTTTCAGTGGAATACCCAGTATTTCTCACGGCAAGGGCTTCACCTAGCATGCAAGGCTTTGTCTGGTGTGATGAAGTGAAGGGTTCAAGAGAAGCACTTGACATGGTGGGTTCTTCAGGCTTTTAGGGACTCCTTACCTACTGCACGCAAGCTAGTCCTGCATGAAGATGCTCTCTTCTTTGGCTTTTATAGGGCTGACAAAAAGGTATCTTAAACCAAGATAAATACTGCTACAGTATTGTCACAGTTCTTTATTAAGTTAAACCACTGCCAAGTCTAAAGACTCAACAATTCAGGGAAGACTGTGAAGCTTTTTGCAAGAGCTTTGTTTTGGTTTTATTTATATTCCGGTCTCTGAGCACTTAATTTGGTGTGAGGATGCATTTTCAAATCTTTCTTTATCCCAGGAGGGAGAGAAAGAGAGTCAAGATCATTACGCAATACTATTATTCCAGGGTTTGAGGTTTCTAAAAAGTGCACATAGGATTTGTGTGAAGATTTGCAGCAAAGCTGCACAAGTGGGTAGTTTACTGTTACATAGTATTTTCTCTTCTTTGTAGTTACTTGGGCTTCCAGATGTTGATGATGGTGCATTTGAAGAATATAACGCAGATGTGGAAGAAGAGGAGCCAGAAGCCGATCACCAACAGATGGGTGTCAGTCAGCAGTGATTTTCTGAGAAGCTATAAAAAAATTCGGAAGCCTTTGGTACCAGGTGGGGTCAGGTGGTCCCATGTTAGCCTGTTCAAATTAGCACATCACAAGGGGATATGTGGCTGCCAATATAAAAGTTTCACCAAAAAATGGTTTAAAAAAAAAAAAAATAATCCGTGATGAGCTTTGCTAAGAAGTGACCTGAATTTTGCTCCTGCTTCAGTGGGTTTTCTATGGACTTGTCTTGGTAGCATTTTGCCGTTATCCATATAGAAGTAGTTTTGTTGCTGACTTATCTCTTCGATTTGTGTTCGAGAGTAGTGTTTGCTGACATGAATGTAGAGAACTGAGAATGTAGGAGGTGTGTGGGGAAAGTGCTGAGGCCTCGCCAGTGACCATTCCAAGGAAACCAGCACAGAGAGCAACCACCACTTGCGCTTTTCTTTTTAGTTCAACAGCTATACGTTTTTGACAAAGAATCAAATGTGGAGAGACTTTTCCTGAAAAATGGTAGTTTAATAGTGTTTGGTGCTGCAGCAGTGCATATGAAGGCTTAACAAAAATAATGGGAAGTAGGAGATCCATGGGGTCAGACATATTGATGTCATTTCACTGACAACTGAGTTTACAAGTGCTGAATTAGTAACTGGGAGTAGCTCGTACCAGCAGCACACATTATAACCAACCCTGGTGCTCCAACACCATGTTATCCAAAGGCAGATGCTGCTTTCTTACAAATCAAGTCAAAAATAGCCATCGCCTATCCCACTTCTGCATAACAACTAACTTTAGCTTCGCTGGTTTTGATACATTGCCAAATTATTACTCAAACCTTGTGGCATCATGCATTAGAATCATAGAATCATAGATTATGGTGAGTTGGAAGGGACCCATCAGGATCCTTGAGTCCAACTACTGGCCCTGCATAGGACACTCCAAGAATCACACCATGTGCCTGAGAGTACTGTCCAAATGCTTCTTGAACTCTATCAGGCTTATGCTGTGTCCAGTTCCCTGGGGACCCTGTTCTGGTGCCCAGCCATACTCTGGGTGAGGAACCTTTTCCTGATATCCAATCTAAACCTCTCCTGACACAACTTCAGGCCGTTCCTTTGGGTCCTGCCACTGGTAATGAGAGCAAAGAGATCTGTATCTGCCTCTCGTCTTCCGCTCCTGAGGATGCTGAAGACTGCAATGAGGTCTCCCCTCAGTCTCCTCCAGGCTGAGCAGACCAAGTGACCTGACCCTTCACCATTCTTGTTGCCCTCCTCTGGACATTGTCTCATAGTTTAATGTCTTCTTTACATTGCGGTGCCCAGAACTGACCCCAGCACTTGAGGTGAGGCCACCCCAATGCAGAGCAGAGCAGGACAATCACTCCCTTGCCCAGCTGGCCATGCTGTACCTGATGCCCCCCAGGACAGGGTTGACCCTCCTGGCTGCCAGGGCACTGCTGACTCATTCAGCTTCTCACTGGCCAGGGCTCCCAGGTGCCTTTCCACAATGCTGCTCTCCAGCCTCCTGTTCCCTGGTCTATACACACAACCAGGGTTGCCCTGTCCCAAGTGCAGAATCCAGCACTTGCCCCTGTTAAACTTCATACCGTTGGTGATTGCCCATCTCTCTGATTTGTTGAGGTCTCTCTGCAGGGCCTCAGCTCTGTGCCCTGGAGAGAGTTGACAGCTCCTACCAATGTAGTGTTGTCAGCAAACTTACTAAGTATTCCTTCGAGTCCTACATCCTGGTTGTTAGTGAGATGTTAAAGAGTGCAGGGCCAAGGATGGAGCTCTGTGGAACCCCACTGGTGACAGGTCACCAGTTTGATATCACGCCATTCACTCTAACCCTTTGTGCCCGACCGGTGAGCCAGTTGCTCTGCCATCACATGGTGTGTTTATCCAGCTATGTGCTGGACAGTTTGTCCAGAAGGATACTTTTGATACAGTATCAAAAGCTTTACTGAAATCCAGTATATTACATCACCTTGCTTCCTTTGATCAACTAGGTGGATTACCTTGTCATAAAAGAAAATGAAGTTCAACAAGCAGGAATGCCCTCATGAAGCCATGCTGGCTGTGGCCAGTGACTGCATTATCCTCCAGGTGTTTTTATATACTTCCCAGAATAACTTTTTCCATTATTTTACTGGTCACTGAAGTGAGACTGACAGGCTGTAGTTTCTGGGATCTTCCCTTGGTGCAACTTAAGTGCAACTTGAGTGCAACTTACACTGAAGCCGTAAGGGTATCAACCAACACCTGGCTCTTAAAATTATGCTGGACCTCTTCCTGGGCCTTTGAGCTAGTCTGGGCATTTACACCTTATTGGAGAGGAGCTAAAATACTGCTTTGACTGATATAAAATCTAGTAAGGTGTTACTTATCAGGGGACTTGCTCCTGGAGGGGTTTGGTGAGGGTCTTGGTATAAAGGAGAAGACCCCTCATATTTTATATCTATTTTGCATAGTTCCAAGTGACTTGGATGAGTGCCAGACTGTGACGATGCAGGGTCTCTTTATTTACTTGCCTTTTGTAATGAAAATACAAGAAACAAAGGTTGTAATACAGCTGTTTTCCACAATCAAAAAAAAGGTTTCTAAACTTACTCCTTTTTTTTCCAGTTTTTTTTAAAAATTGTGAAATGAAGGTCACATGCTTCAAAAGTCCTTTTATAGAGAATTAGATTTATAAAAACAAAGAGTGAGTGAAGAGAAAGTACTTAGACTACTTCTATAAAGAACTCGCATCCTTTTGAAAATCCTATTGTTAACAATGTCTCCTTTTCAATAGATTTTTTTAAAGACTCTTTTTCCAGGGTTGCTAAAGAGAGCAAGTGTTCTTGATGGTTTATATTGATGATGGTGGCTTGAGAGATGCACAGCACATGATTTTTTCAGTCGGAGGCAAAGATCTTCCATAACTGGGACAATGTGTGTTACCTGAGTCTACACAGAAGTGTCTGCAACACTGTAAAAGTCAGCGTTTAAGAGTATTTTTTAAAAAGTGGAAGAAAAACAGAGCTTAATGCAACTTTGTACATTCTTTCAGCATGCAGGCATAAACATGGTAGTCACAGCACCTTTTCTATGGACTAGTGACATGAGAACCGTGGCAGTTCATTGTATAACACTGTACAGCAGCAATAGGCTTTTTGCTTACTGAAATAAAGTGTAAGACCAGTAGTTTCCATCCCTGCTTTAAGCCCCTAAATTTTTCATTCATCTCCAGCTAGGACAGATGTTATAACCTTAAACAGAGGCTTCCTTTGGGAGAAGCTTTCTCTTTATAGCATCCAGTCCTTGGGTCGTGTCTCATACAAGTAGATCTTTTGGGGCTGACTTTCCTCTGCTCTAGTGTAATGCAAGTGAGCAATTTACAGAAGTGCAAGCTGGAGGCAAAGTCCTGCTGTTCAGGTTTGCTGGCCACTTGCACCCATTTGTTTGAGGGGCAGGTGGCTGGCAGTGATATGCATATGCAGGCACCCCACACACACCTGCACGGGCCCTGGACATGGTTGGACCCTGAGCTGGGCTAGAGGCCCGGCCTGACTGGGACACAACCCCTCCACCTTTTGCGGACAGGAAGTCTTCCAGCTGGATCAGTCCCACCATCTGGCTCTGTGAGGCTACACAGACAAGTGCTGGCACAACAGAAGGGAGGGTGCAGGGTGGCTGTGGGTAGTGGCTGAGGACCTGCAGCTAAACAGGCCTTGCACAGTGTCAGGGGCCCATGGCAGAGGTGCGGACCAACCTAAATGCTGTGAGGGATTGCCTCCACAAGACTCTGTGGGAACTGGGTGGCACCTGGATAGGCAGGAATTCATGAAATGGAGAAAGACTGTAAGATCCAGTGCTTGCAGTTGCATACAGGAGGTTGTAATCTGTATGTCACTCTGCTACCTTTCCCTGCATATTGGTTGAATTGTTAATGAGTGATTGAGCATTATACAAGTGCAAGCAAACAACACTGTAAATTATGTAGATATGTTATTATTATTTTCTGTATTCACTAACTCACTTTTTCTTTGGAATGCCATATGCCATTTGAGTGACTTCCACACAGACTGCAAGTGCTGGACAGCCAGGGGCCCTTCTGCAGCACTCTCCCCTGCAAAACTCCCACGAGCCAGCGAGATTTTGTTCAGACAGGACCTGCAGGACCAGAGGATGTGTGAGACTTGGTCCTGCAGAAACCTGAGTGCTCTCTTTTACTCCCACTTTCCTAGGAGCTGAACATGTTGAGCCCTGCTGCTGAACTGAAGCATGACCAGGCAGCACTAAGAATAAACTGGAATTTTATACATAGAAAATTTAATTTACATGTAGTAAATGTGAATGAGCATTAATATAGAATGTATTTTATAAAAAAATACTGATTCCTTAGTTTGACCAAATACATTTCTGTATTACTGTGTTACTTTTCCATACTTGCCTAATGATGGAAGAGATGTGGAAGTGGTTTGGTTGTACTGTGAAGTGTTTTTATATTTCATTTGTATTTTATTTTTTGCTAGGCTGCCAGACTGAGACACAAGATTTGCCAACACATGTATAAATGCTTGCAAACCTGTGTACTCGGAGAGATGTGGGTTCATAGCTCTGTCATTGCCTTGCCCTGAGTTTTAGGTGGGTCTCAGTTGCTGAGAATTCAGGACAGGCCTCCAGTTATGCATCCAGGCCTCTGGAAAATTCGGCAGGAGCAGAGTAACTCCTTTGAAAGTCCCATCTTAAGCCTTCTGTAAAAGGGCCTGTTAGTATTATTTGTCCACCAGTGTATATAGTGCTTTAGGTCTGTGGGTGAACAGAGATACACGTTATCATTGCCTGTCCACAGAGCAAACAGGTATTGAAAGGACACAGAAGGGTCTCCCATTTCCTTTGGCCTTTCTCATAGGCATTTCATGCTCTAACTAAATATAAATACAGCAGAGCAGAGCCTCTTGCAGAACTGGTGCTTCTGAATATGACTCACATGAATGCAGAGAGCAGAGTGCTGCTTGGCGATGAGAAATACATGGGATGCCAGAGGGAAATGCAGATTTCAGAAGTGGGGCAACTGCAGGGGCAAGAGTGAGCAAAGCCTCTTCAGAGGGAGGGATGCTGGGATTTCTGAGACAGCCCAAACCATCCTGCCAAGTATCTGCATATTGAACCCATGTAGTTTATAAAAAAGCTCCTCTGTACATCACTGGGGCCTTGATCTCAGTTGTGTTTTCCTGTTAGTGTCCTACCTGATTAATGCATTGAGAATGTTGAGGGCAGAAGGGATAGAGAAGGCAAACTGAAAAGTGTATTCCACTTCTCCAACATGATGCTATTGTGTGAGTAGGTACAACAGCAGTCAGGGTGCAGGAAGTTCCTTTTTTAGGTGCATGGTAACCATCTCTTAAAAGGACTTGGTCATGAGAGAAAAAATTGTCAGACTGTCACCTCACAGAAACAGGGAATAGCTCACCCCTGAGCACAATGACCTGAACCCGTACCAGACTTCAGCTCCACCTCCTGCCCTGCTCTGGGTTCTTTTCCAGGCAGTTTCCCTCTGTGCATAGTGCTGTGCCTTTGACAGTTGCATGCTTGTAAGAATGCCACTTTTGCTGGGAATAGCCAGGTTTAGTTTTCCTGCATCAGTGGCATGCATGCAACTGCTGCATCTTGTCACTTTGTCCCACATAAGGTATGCTGTGTGAGATGGTGGCTGGGGGCAGTGGGGAGGAGTTTCTGCTGCAACATTGCTTAGTAGGTCCCTGACCTTTCCCCCTCTGCAAGGCAGGGCATGAGACTGTGACAGTAAAAGCGATTGCAATAACATTGTGGACATTGTTTTGGAAAGCTTCCATTCAGGACGTATCCCCAGCCTCTTTCAGCATATTTCCTGATCTTTCTTTGGGATCCAGAGCTGGTGTCCGTGGCTGTTTTACTCAATCTTAGCTTTATCAGTGGCAGGAGGTGAGGTTGCATCTTTACCCTGTGTCCATCCTTGCCCTCTGTCCGTACTTCCCTCCTGTTCATCCTCACCATTCTGTTGAAGTTCACACTCCCAGAAGGGAAGCATAGTAAGCAGGAGAGAAACACCTCTTATCTCCCACAGTTTGCAGCCAGGCACATCAGTGGAGCTGCAGTTCAGCACAGTCTGTGAGTTGCACTGTCCTTTCTGTACAAGGGGATGAGGTGGCATGGAGATGTGTTATCCCTTGAAGACCCCCAAGTGGTCCGTGCCAGACCGGTTATGCAGTATCTTTTCACAGGCAGCGATGTCTAGCCAAATAATCCAATCTCTGAAAATCATAACCCATTAAGGTTTTCCAGGTTGGGCATCCAGAAAATGAGACTTGTCTGGTTGTCTGGTCACTGGGAGGTCTCTCTCGGTGCTGGCTGTTTTCGGTCTGGCTAGAGGATGTGGAAAATTGGGAAGGATCCCTCCAGGGGCATTAGCTGGATGCCCCTTTCTGTAAATTGCTGAGCAGAGGCAAATGTTTTGTTTTACGTGTTTAATTCTGGCAGGACCTCCCTTCCTGCCCAGCAGCCTGTCTTCTGCAGCCAGCTGCAGCTGGGAAGGCTTTGTGTGAGAGGCAGGCCAGAGTGACTCAGAGCATCAGCTCTCAGACCCTGTAATAGGCTGGACTTGAGGTCGTCCTTGCAGAATAACCATGGAGCAGAAGGCTCAGGGGATATCACTTCCAATGCAGATATTTTAATAAAAGGATTCCTTAAATTTGGTCCTTAGAGGGCAGACCCTCTCACTTCATGTTTTTATTGGATTTCTGAGACTTAGTTGCACTGTTGGTGTCTGATGTCTGTGGCAGGTTTACAAAGGAAACCTCTTCACTTAACCACAATCGCTTGTTCAGTGAGCCAGATTGTCTTTTACATGGTCTATGTTTGACTTTTTTCTCATTCCTGATTTTCTTTTTTTTTTTGTAAAGAAAGACAATCCCTAAGGGCACATCTGCATTATTGCAAACCCCAGTTTATACAGAGCAGCATAGCACTGCACTGTTGGTACGAGCTTGGATATAAAAAAAATTACAGATTAACAAAAAGGGCCTTCATTTGTCTACAAGAAAAAAACCCCAAACTTCTTTGAACTAGTTATTGCTGACTATAATGACGCTCACTGGTTTCATGTAAAATACATTGAACTTTGAAATTCCCTTTTCTGTACCAACATGCTGTTGCTCATGTAGGCAAAGATCTGTGGTAATGCTGCATATAAAGGAAGCTTTCATCTTCAGGGGCAGTGGTGGTGGAAATGTCAGCTCTGGATTTCAGTCAATGCAATTTTTTGGTCAAGTTTTCCTTTACTAAATGCGGAGACTAGTCAGCCCTCAACACATCAAGCAGAAAACATGTTGTGCCATGCCATGCCAGGGCTGTCTTTGGTGTGGTTTCCACCATTTTTCTGGCTGAAAGATCTCTCTGTCTTTGGGACTACAAAGCTGTGAAACAAGTCACCAAGAGAGATTGCCCTTTTGTTCACCACTTTCAAAGATGGAAGTCTTCAGTGGAGCACTGCCTTCCTTCTGATCCTCCTTCCTCATTCACCACTGAGGCATCAAATCCAGCAGTGTCATTACACCATGAGCTTGCCATTAAAGAGCTTACCAAACTCTGATGACTGATGGTGTCTTTTCTCTGTGAGTACAATCAACTCAATTTTGAATTTGAGGGGTTAAAGCATAGCTACAGTGTATGTGGCACAGGGAATTACAGGCTTGACTTTTCTGGGCACTGCTGGTGCATGGTGGGATAATAGTATTTGCAGGCATAAGGAGGAGAAAATGATGTCATCTGAGCTTTGGGCACTGCAAAGCCAGCCCTGGTGCACCCAGAATCACCAGGTGATTTGGTTTGGCACAGACTGAGGCAGTAGATTTGCTGTCTGAAGCTGGTAATTGGTGGTAATATTTGTGTACGAGCCAGTATTTCAGACCTCTCAGGTCCTTTTCTATTTTGCACAGATTAGGAAGACATCTGTTGTAACTAAGAGACATGTAACAGTGCTGAAATGAAAATGGTGATTCTGTTCAAATAATCTGTCTCTTTTCTTTAAACGCTTGACTCTTAATTGCTATTTTGACATCTTCTTGCCCTGATTTAGTTGAAAGAGTCAAGTCAGTCATTACCTTTTGTCATTAACCTCTGTGGATTGACATCTTCCAGCCCATGGAAGAGGAAGTTCTTTAGCACTTAGCACTTGCCTTGTATTTTTGGCACTTCGCTGGGCATGAGCATTGAGTAGGAGCACACCAATTACATCTCCTGTGTGTGCACAGAACCCCACATGCTGCCTATAAAGCCATTCTTGTGGCTGGTGGAGTGTCTGCCAGGACTGACTTTCTCCTGTTGGAGCACAGTCCCAACAACGCAAGCCCCACAGCCTCTTGAGAGACCTTTGCATATGGTAGAAGCCACTGCGACAGTTAGGCTCTGGCTACAGATTCAGCTGCACTTGTGGAAGCAGTGCAATTTCCAAGCACCTCTTCAACGGCTTGAAGCCTGCTGCCCTCTCAGGTCTGCTGGATGGGCTTCTTCCTGTGTCAGAAGGTCGAGTGAATTAAAACAGTTTAGACATCAGCTCTCTGCTAACATGGATCTCAGCCCAGGGACAGCCATTTGCCCTGCAGTGCTGGGGAATTGCCCCACGAGGTGGTGGCTGCGGCTGGGGGCACTGCTATGTGCAGTTTTTGCCCAGTCCAAGTCTGTCTATACCTCAGCTCTCCAAAGTTACGTCACACGTCACCCAAATCAAGAAATCGGGATGTTCCAGGACTGTGAAAGGCTTTGGCTTTGTATCAAGGAGAAGAGGGCCATTAGAGGTACACAGTTCGTGCTACCTCTCTTGCCTCCTGCCTAATGCTCTGTCTCCCACCACAGCTGTCCTGGATCAAGCAGCTGGGAAATGCTGTTACCCCTCCTTGGCAGCACCATATGCTGTTTTAAGGAGCTCATCAGATTTTACATTTTCTTCATGCTCCTTCTACTCCATGACAAGGTTTGTGCTTCTGCCACTTGTTTACTGAGTGATGAAATGCCATAAAAAAGCACATTTAACTTTATTTCCAATGCCTAGGTATATGCGTCCATGCTTTTCACTGAGTAGTGCTGTAGTTGTGACACCAAGGCAAGGCTTTTATACCTTTTATTAGACAAACTGATACTGAAAGCAACAAGCTTTCAAACTCCCAAATGCTTCTCCAACGCTGAAAAGCAGCAATTATATGAGGCAGTCTGATAGTAGGTGATATCTCCCCAACAACCTAACCTTGCTTGTATACTTTCCTTGAGTTATTGCTGCCATAAAGGAGAGATGGAAGAGGCAGTGTTGGAGCCATGGTTTTGTTTACAGCCCCTAGTAGTGCTACAGGGACCAGGAATGGGTTGTGTCTGCTGTGTTATCCCCCCCACAGGGCTCCTGAACAGCCTGTGAAGAGTTGTAACATGCCATGAGCTTTGAAGCTTTTATGGTTTTGTGTTTACAGCAGTCCTCTAGAGGTCAGCAGAGCCTACATTTTGAAACTGCTCCAGGTGATGGTAGCTTTGCAGGGATGATAAAAGCAAGTTTGCTACTGGCCTGTGAGACTGCTTTTGCTCTCTGGCAATTTTGGCTGTTGCTGGAGAAGGGATCAGGCTGAGGAAGAAAAGAATCAGCACATGGGACAAGAAGTCCTGCTTTGGAGACAAGCTGCTTCTTTGCAGACAGACAGGCAGGTTGAGAACCTGGAGGAAGGGGGAGAAGTAGCCTGAAAGATGGGTGCCAGCATTGTCAAAGCTGCACGGGGCAATGGCAGCTGGTACCTACACCTCTTGACTCTGGTGGTACCCATTCCTTCTGGTATCGCAGCTGGACTGTACTGCATCAGAAGCAATGTCTCAGCAAAGCAAGCTCTGCCCCAGCCATGCTTTGTGTGTGTATCTGTGCTCCAGTGCTGCGGCTAGTGGTCACACTGGTCTGCTCTCAGTGTTCATCTGTGTCGACTGTCCCATGCTGACCTCAGCCACACTGCAGCTGCTGACCAGATGTTACCTCTGCTTGCCCAGATCCTTGCAATCCCAGCCTACTTCATGCAGGCACTCATTTTACCTGCCACTCTGGCTGGGAATTGGAGATGAAGCTGGGTTTTCCATGGATTTTTTCAACTCTTGGGGTTGGAATAGTAGCGTAAGGGAGCCAAGCTCTGCTACATTCAAGTGACTTGAGGCTGACAAGCAGGTCGCAGACAGTTGTTCCATGTCCAGTCAGCACAGACATTGTCCATACATTCCATGTCCTTGCCTTGCAGCAAGCAGCCCTGTCAGGGTGGGGAGACCTGAAACCAGTGCCTGCAGGACACTAACAGCATGTGCATCACATGTCTCAGTAATGAGAAAATGAGTTACCTTGTTTGGACATGAGCTTGCATTTGCCATGCACACTGCTCACCCTCTCCCCAGCCACAGCTGCAGACTAAATAACTGAGAGAGCAGTTGACAGAATATGCCTCTTTCTCCCCAGCTTTTCTCCTGGTCAGCATACTCAGGTCTGTGAGTATGTCTGCCCCTTTCCTTACTTAGCTGGAAACCCTCCAAGCAAAGCTCTCCATTTTCCTCTGCATCCTTAAGGACCGTATGCTCAGCTCCAGCAAAGTGCAGAGATTTGCAGTCTTTGTTCAGGAGGACACGTAGTGCTAGAAATGCAGCAATTCACACTGAAAGTCAGTGCCAGTTTTTATGCCCTCACACTGTCTGTTTTGGTTAATAAAGTTTGGAAATTTTTATTTTGTCTCTTCTTGAAGGTTTTTCTTTTTTATTATCCTGTTACTCCCTGTTTGCTGTATTTCTTTTGTTTCTGCAAACCCCTTGTCACAAAAGGTTTCGAGCTGCCTATGAGTCATGTAGCAGCGATGGGGAGTGGCAGCTCTGAGAGCTGAGCAAGTGAACTTCTGCCCAGCTGACATCATCTCATGACAAAGGCTGCTGATGTGCCACCCAGCTGTCAATGGCCCTCTAGGCTGCCTTGCCTAGGGTGGTCAACCAGGTGCTGGTCACATCTGTCCTCCTCCATGTACCTCTGGCTACGGAAGGCGAATGCCTTAGCCTTGATGACTTCACCTCTGCTTTTTGAGCCTTCTGAAGTCAGTGGAGCAGGCTGCAATAAAATTACTTATGCAAAACCTAAATTACAAAGCACAGACCATGGACCCTTTCTTGCCATTGCAATATATCTGAGCCTGAGGGCATGAAAGTTTTATGGATGCAGCAAGCCATGAGCTGAAGATCTAAAGTGGGATAATGAAATGTTTGCTGAGATCTCTCCAGCTGTGTATCAGGACCAGTGCATGGGTGTGTATTTTTCCAGCTCTGCAGGATAGCAGGAGGCACCTTGCTGGTAATCACCATAGCAAGGCTCTTGCTAAATTCCTTTAGGTTTTGTCAATGTACAGTTTTTTTGTTGTGTCATCCAAAAAAAGGGAGGGCACTACATACAGAACCAGTAGTATGATCACTAACCAGGGTTCATCAGCACTCCGTGAACCCTCCCCAGGCAGACATGAGCAGTTAAGGGGTTAACTTGGCCCCATGCAGCATCCCTGCTAAAATACAGATTGCAGTGCAGCAGTAGATCAGTAAAGGCTCCAGGAACATGCTTTTGTCCATCAGCATACAAAAGAGCTCAAGAGGGAAACAGGATTGACATGCCTTCTCTGGGTTAGAGTCATAGAACCATTAAGGCTGGAGAAAGCCTCTAATTAATCAAGTCCAGCCTTTTGCCTAACAATGCCAGGTCCACCACTAAACAGTCTTCAGGAACATGGCGATAACATCTCAAAACTGGAGTGTTTCTGGAGAAAAGCCATCAGTGTGGAACCCAAGCAATGAACGGCTCCCACTGCACCTTTTCTTCCTCCTCACCAGTCCCTCGTGAGGTGCTCTGCACCTGGTCCTGCTCCAGGAGCTGTAGCCAACCTCTGGCCGCCTCCCCTGTCACTCAGCTTCTTCAACCTATGCAAAAAGAGCATTGGCAGGACCCCAAATCCTTGCAACTAAGCAGTGTCCTGCTGCCACAGTGCCCCACACCCAGCCAGCCAGCACACAGAATGGACAGGGCTGTTTGCTACTGTGTGAGGGAGGCACTGCTGTAACTGTGAGGCTAAAGTCCTCTGCACCTTTGGCACAGCTTGTCACCATGTCTGTTTGCACAAACTTGTACATGTTATCACACGTTAGAGCTTTCACCACCAACTGTTCTTTCAGCACAATAAAAATCATGTTTTCCTTCCTAATAATAAAATCTTTTTCTTCCCACTGGTCGTGCAACGGGGTTGTTTGTACACTGCGTGGCAAGCCTTAACCATGGAGAAGGGACCTGCCCAGGCCTACAGGTTGCTTAATGGGGTGATGATGCTGAGAGAGTTAATGATGCAAAGGAGTTAGAAGCTGAGGAATAACTTGTTAGAAACTGCTTACTAAATAGTATATATTACTAACTGCTTGCTAGACAGTGTATATTGCTTACTTAACATTTACTGTGTTTGTCAAAGCCGAATGAGGAATGAAAGATTATTGACAAAAACAAGGACTGTGACCCAACTTGTGCTCGTGGACCCCCTACACGGGCTAAAACCAGAGTTGTTGTTTGGGCTTGGGCCAAAGACTCAGAGAGCATGCGCAAGACAGAAAAGTGAAAAGTTCAAAAAAAGAAGATGAGGGTTTTACTTCCTCCTGAGACTCCCGAGGCCCACCACCAAATAGCACTGCACAGGCGTGAGCACATGGAAATGACTTTTGAACTCATTATAATACGAAGTGGGGATAAGTCATGCATATGTATAGGCGTATTGTGAAACTCAATTAATGTGTAACATGTAACCAGATATATACCAAGCAATACCATGCTGAGGTGCGTGTGTTTTTGGAGGACTACCTCCCACACGCCCAGCACTGCAATAAACATACCTACTTTACAACTTAAAATTATTTAAGCTGTGAAGTTTTGCCTCATTTTCCATATATCATTTTTGGATCATTACTACAACCAAAACAAAGTGACCAAGTTTAGCCAGTCATCTGCAGTGGCCTGATGCTTACTGTTGTGTATCAGACATTTAGACATCCGAGCATCACAGAAGATGTGAATAGCATGCTTTTGACTACTGCCACTGAAACCAGCAAGTCTGATGGGCAGCTTGAGTGGTCTTGCAGGTCCCTGAACCCCTGCTCTCTTTTGCCTTTGCAGCTGCTGTTTGGTAGAGTGAACCTTCCAGTCAGTGCCAGTCACCTACCCATCATTTCTCAGAACGCATACACTCTTTTCTGGCAGTGATACTTAAATAGTCTCAATCTGCACTCCCAATATCCCATAAAAATGATTCATTAGCTGTGATAGCAGAAGAGTACAGCATCCAAGAAGAAGGAAAAGACTGATGAAATAACAGTGTTCGTATTAGCTGTCCTGGCAATGACGATGGTGGCCATGTGCTTCTGAACTGGACAGCCACACTCAGAGTTACGTCTCTACTGACGCCTCCGCTGCCACCCCCAAGAACGTGTCACAGTTCACAGCCTCTCTGATGAGCAGCACAGCCCCTCCTAGCTGAGGTGGGCATTTTTCCATGAAGTCTCCTTTAAAGGGTCCTCTGTCCTCTTCCCCTCTCCTGTATGCTGTTGCTGATACTGTTACAGCAAGCAGTATCCAGGGCAAGGAGTGTTGGAGCAGGGTTGTGGCTCACCAAGCACAGCCAGACAGAAGAGCAGGTCAAACACATGGTCAGGAGCCACTACCAGCTACTTGTGAGCAGCAGCCTTGCATGTGGAGCTGTCTTGTCCACAACAACACATCAAGACTTTGCAAAGTCCCCATCAGTCTTGGAGAAGCAGGGGAACGTAGGATGACAAACTAGGGCTTGCAGAAGCTGATCTGTCAGACTGCAGTGTGGACCCTCCTGGCTATTTTCTCTTTCATATCCTGTTGGTACCATATGAGAGACTCCATGTGAATCTGGACTGACTCACCCATGGAATAAAACCCTGTGTGGGGAGGAAACAACTTGATCTGATGACCTGCTCTGTGTTTGAAGCAGCAAAATTCTGGTTTAATTCTCTGCCTCTGCTGTGTCCGACTGCATTACTTTAACTCCATGTGATATAATCTCGCATTAACGCCATGAGGGTTACCTCAGAAATCACAGAATCATAGAATTATAGAATCACTAAAGTTGGAAAATACCTCTAAGATTCTCAACTCCAAATACAAGAACTTTCTTTATTTCCTAAAGAAATACATGTTTTGTGACAAAGTGCAGGGAATTGCAGTATCCCAGGTCTCCAGGTGGGCTGTTACTGAGGCACCCACTGGATTTTCATCCTATGGGAATAGACTGGGCGGGACAAGCTTAGTTCCTCTGCAGTGGCTCTGGTCTCCTGGCAAGTTAGCAGTCAAGATATTAAGTAATGCTGCTGCATTTGTTTACTGATAAACTTGTTAAGTGGTGAAATCCATGTGAAAATACACAGTTAGAACTGATATTACTGACATAGCTCAGTGGTTACAAGAGTCTCATAAAAGAGTAAAATCCCATTTTCCTCTTCAGCTTAATCAGTGAATCCCAAAGCTGATTTTCATCCAGCTCCTGCTCTTTTTGTCCATCTAAACAATTGCTTTATGGCTGCATAGAGAACTCCAAAGGATGTTTTGGTGTTGCCTTTTGCTTTCATCTTCAGGATTTTCTGGGTCATGGAATCCCCTGTCATGCTGCCCTGGCATGTGTCCGTAACTGCTAGAGGTGCCTCGGAGGGCAGACAGCAGGGAAGGACCTTGAATAATTTGGCTGTGATCCAGGAGAACCGGACAGCCCATCTCAAAGCCTGGGCAAAGGCATGGGTGAGAAGCTACATGCTGGCCTAACCCTGCTGGAGTCATCAGCTGGGTGAGCCACAGTTCTGTGAGCCAGTGTTACTGTGCAGAGGTGGCACAGCCATGCACTGTGTGCCAAGGCAGGCACTCTGGCATAACTCCATATCCTTCGGCTCGCCTGCTGCCTCGTATACCACCGTAGTAAGATTTCTCTCCAACCCTTCCCTAATTGCTCATTCCTGGAATCTGGCCACTGGTTGCTGCTCCCAGTGCCGCTGGCACAACTATCTGCAGAACTGTGAAATGAGCTGGGTTAAAGACCAACAAGGGCAGCCGGGTTTCTGGTTTCTTCTGAAGAGGTAATTTAAACCTCAGTTCTGTTAGCAGCTCATTTTTACAGTTGCTTCAACTCAGGGACCAGGGGATGACAGCACAAGGGGACAGAGATGGGGACAGGATGGATGGGAACATCTTCAGCAGGCTTTGGTACCAAAGCTGGCAAAGCAACATCCCTGCATTTCAGCCCTGCTAGAAGTTCTCTACCTTTCACAGGCTCCCACCACTTTGCTGGCAAATCCTACATTGCTTGAAGGATTTACTCCATTTTTCTTTAGGGATTAAATGGTTCACATAGTTTGACATTTATTCAGTCATGGCATATGTGGGATTATCATTAACATTAAAAGGAACGACACATCCATCCAGCAGAGAATAAACAGCTAAATGGCTAAATAGGAAAGCTGTGTGTATTAAATTGCAGTCAGCTTCATGATGTAGCTTCCCTATGATAAAATTGAGACACATTTCAAAACAGGAAATTAATTTTCTGTCTTTTTATTCATTGGGTGCCATAAATTCAAACCTGCACCTTGACTGCCTATAGAAGTCACCACTGTGATGTATATATAGGACCAGATATGCCATGGATATCTTAATGTAAAATCAGCTTCTGGTTTTATTGGACTGATGGCTTTTGAAGTGACAGATAGCCTGAGACAACATTTGTCTCAGCTCACACCCTGTGCCAACCCATGAACAGCATTTTCAGGCTGAACTTGAGCTTTGAAGTTTTCTCTTTTGGAAAGCAGAAAATAAGGTGATTTGAAAGACGGCTGAAAAAATTCAGTGGACAACAGGTACTTGATTTGTAGAGATATAAGTTACCACCAAGTATGTAGCTGTTCTCAAGAAGAGTAAAATCTAGATTAATTTCATCTGAAAATTCAGACCAGTTGTACTTAAGCCTGTGCTATTCTTTCAATAACTGAAGTTCTGGCTACAGATTTGCATAAACAAGGATAGCAATTCTTTGTTATGTGTTTTAATGTATGAAATAGAAGTATAGCTAGAAAAAACAGAAACTAAGGAGGAGTCACTGGGGAACCAAGGGTGGCAAGGCTTGGGGCTGCCACCTGGACTATTGCCTTCTCCATTACACATTCAGCTCTTCAGTAGGTGTGCAGCACTTGCTGATATTCAGTATTTAGAGTGCATTTACCACTGTGCTGCCCATGCAGATTCTGAAGAGTGTGAGCAATAGGCAGCCCATGTGTGTGCACAGCAGCAGCAGCATGAGCAGGAAATAGCACCTGGATGGCATGCACATTTCTGGAAGAGGTCTAGCTCAAATGGGACTTCATTCTGCATTTGCCCACTCATTTCTCTCCAGCCCCACTCTCTCTGTTGTGTCAGTGAGACTATTTGTCAGGACACACAATGAAGAGATTGAAGAGTTGTGTTAAAAACAATCTCCATACAGGTGAACTTATTTCAAACCCAGGCTGCTTCACCTTTTGGCCCCAAATCAGGAGCTGATGGAGTAACAAGTGGGGATTCTTTAGGGGTGAGGAATGGCAAGAAAAGAAGCTACTGCTGAAAGCAACATGAGTCAAATGACTGCTTAAGATGGTGGTGTGTCACTTCTCCTGTACATGCTTCACAGCTGTTTGGCTATAGATCAGGATGTTCATCCCAGTCCTCAAGTGCTGGTTGAAGTTATACCTAAACCACAAGTGTTCAAGTACTTGAATGCACAACTGCATTAATTAATGAATATTAAAATACCATCAAAAGTGGAAGAACAGAACTGAAGCCCCGTTCACTTGTCTCAAGGTCACAAAAGTACCTGGAGAAATCAGGTCAAAGTATGTTTCCTTCCCTACAAATTCCCACATCACCCTCCCCTTCATTCCCACTGGATAAGCACTTCTGCTGCTGGCCACTGAGCAGCTCTCAGCTGCTAAAAACCAATTCAATCAGGCCAGATGTGTGGGACCTACACCTGGGTTAGAATAACCCCCTCAGCCCCAGAGTCTTCCTGACGACAGGGGAAAGGTCTGAGGTGGAGTGGAACAAAAATGAGCTTCTCTGACCCCTCTCCCAGCCCATCTGCAAACCTGGGGGATGTCTCAGGCTTCTTCCCAGCTACGCTCTGGTTAACTGGAAATGTACCAGGCTTGTACTAAAATACAGAGCAACATGCTCAGTACAGCCAAACCACAAGCCAAAGGAA
The DNA here is from genome assembly GCA_013397935.1 of Dasyornis broadbenti. NCBI lineage: Eukaryota > Metazoa > Chordata > Aves > Passeriformes > Dasyornithidae > Dasyornis > Dasyornis broadbenti. Next base: position 215,833 of record VZRN01004998.1, on the reverse strand, counting down.
TATCATCCTTGATATTTTCTTCAAACAACAGTTTGCAGTATGAGCCATGTATGCTACAGCTGTATGTGCTACAGTCCGATAATTAACAACTTGTTGTTTATGTCTGGGATGGATAATAAATACATCGTGTCCTGTCTTCTCCTCTTCCTCTCCCCATCCCAAATAAATAGGTTCTGTGAGTGCCTTTCAGGGCTGCCATTGGCTCTGAACATGAGCTATCCTTGGCAGAAGGTACCTTGAAAGGGGATAAGCAACCACCACAAGTGAGTACCTTATTTTTCTCTCCAGCCCCTTGCCTCCATCTGTCTCTGCAGCCTCTGACACCCCATGGGGAAAGAAGCTGCAGCATAAGTTCTTCCCTCTTTCCCCCCATCTCCATTGCTCCTGAGGGAGCAAGGAGGGAAGCTGATGCCAGGGTGGTCCCATCCAACCTCATGGTAGCTGCGGCAGCTGCAGCCCTTCACCCTACGGGGCAAAGCTGCTGGATGCTGCAGTGTGAAACCAGGGTAGTGGAGAAATTGGTGCATTGCAACATTGTATCAATACACTGCAACTTTGTATCAATACATGAGTTTGGTTTTTTATTGTTTCCCTGCAAATATAATCTCAAAAGCTACTGCTTCCATTATCACCTTTGAAATAAAATATACTTTTCTGCCTGGCATCAAGATGAGAAAACTCAGCCACAAAGCAGATGCTCTTTAGAGCTTCAGACTTTGAAGTGGCTGTTCTTAACACAAGCAACAGGCAGCATTCATAAAAAACTTAGCATTGGAGCAGAGTCAAGCTGAGAAATTTAATATTCTGCTGCTTTAAGAGTACTAACCTGGCACAAATTCATCCTGGCTTCTGCAGCTGCCCAGTATGATTTGAAGACATGAAGAGGGAAAATCTAATGAAGAAGAAATGGAGTTTGGGCTAGTAGATGCACTGGATACGGAGCTTCACAGGTACTGCTCCTTGTTCCCAGAGGAGAAGGCACTCAGATGGCTTTCAGCAATTTGCAATTGCAAGGGATCATATTTTATTTTTCACTTGTGGCCAAGTCAGCTGCTGTATTAAAAAATTACCATGGTTAAAATCAGCACTGGCCACAGCTACGATATGGGAGTAAAAACCATGCTGTAGTACATCTGCTGTCCTGGCACACAGCCCAGCACGTTAACCAGCAGTGTTGGGGAAGAGGAGGAGAGAGAAGGGGCTACAGCTTCAGGAGGCTTCCCAGTTCTGGCAGCAAGTCTTTCTAGGGCAAAATCTTCCCATTTTGTGTGAGTTTGTGTATCCCTGTGCAGGACACTCTTAAGACATATGATAAGATGTTTTACTGAATGGGGGCAATCTTAAGCGTAGATTCACAAGCTTTGGTCCTGCTCTCTGACTGGGACCCATGAAAGGTCAGGGCATAAGATGCTTGAGGGAGCATGTGGGGGAATGCAATTACCAGGCTTGCCAGCCTGGGCAGGTGTACAGGGAGGCAGCCAAGTGGGACTGGGAGGTTAATCTGGGAGCTTCCCTGAGGATGCCCTGGGGTTGCCAACCAGAGCAGCAGGACCTTATTATTCTTCTGAGTAACAGCCTGTGTTTGCTGTGGGGAAGCAGATCCCACTGTGCTGCCTCATCCCACTCACCCTATTCAGCTGCTGGAGACTGCAGCAAAGGGAGTCCCAAAGGCAATGATTTGCGGTCAGAAATCTCCTGACCCCCACCAGCCTCCTGCTAGAGCTCTGCGAGCTCTCACACATGCTGCCAGTCCCCAGGGGATGATAATTGTAGGATGGGGTCTTGCAGTATAAGAGCTTGGGGAACTATGTCTGGATTTCTCTGCAGCCACCACAGAGGGGTAGTGATCTCTGCCTTGGAGCCCTGTGTGCAGTCACTGTGTCAATATTTAATCACGGTAATTAGTAACAGGCTGGGTGGCTCAGGAATTCACAGCTCAGCATTTACCTCATTCATCTCACCCATCTTTTGGGCATGTAAGGGATGTGTCTATGGCAGAAAGAAACAGACTTGTGGAAGTGCAGCTGCCCCATTTTTTTTTGGTAAACATTTTATTTATAGGCTTTTACAAATCCTTTTGCTCTGGTGGCACATGATGCTGTGAAACTAGGAAGATAGGAACTTCATTCCAAGTCAAAAGAAATTCTTTTTGTATCTAACCCATGGACAGCTGCCCTTTGCTAGCAGTGTTTCAAGGCATTTATAAACCACATACTGGTAGCAGAGCAGCAAGATGCCTCTTTCCTCTGAAAACTGGGGTGAAACAAGACCCTGCATGCCTCACATAGCTCTATCTCTGCACTATTGCAGAGTGGAACATATATCCAGTTACATCAATCAGTGCCCTGCACCTCTCCCAAAGGCATCAGCTACCAGGAGTCGGTCATCTCTGTTTCAGGGTGTGAGGCTCAGCCAGCAGAGTGGGGCTAACTGCTTCTGAAATTTTTAGGAATTTCTGTTATTTTTAGGAAATTCTGGGGAATGACAAATTAAGCTCTCCTTGGAGACATCATAAATCAGATCCAAGGCTGCCTGCTTTGAAGAGGCTTTCCAACACAACAGAAGGACTCTCACTTGTAGTGTTCATGAGCCATGGCTCCAGGATATACCCATTCTTTATTTATGAAAGTTCAAGTTATTAGCTGTAGCAAAATGAATTAGTAGGTATAGTAAAATCAAAGCCAAAGGAAAAGAATTGCAAGGGGGAACGGGCAATAAAATGGCAGATAAAACTTTACATTGATAAATGTTTCTTTTTCTTGTAAAAGAGAAAATGCAGAGGGTGGATGATGAAGGTCTGTGAACTCATGAGTAATGTGAATATGAAGAACAGGAAAAAGGTTTAAACTTTCTCCTCAAATACAGGAGGTAGGGGCCACTAAATAAAACTAGCAGAAGGCAGGTTCAATTAAGTGCTTCACCAAAATGTATTCAAGTGCTGAAATATGTTGCTTAACATAGGGTGTGGATGCCCAAAATTTCATTCAACTAGGCATATTTGTGGCAGAACAGAATTTCTGACGGGACCAGAAGTGGCTGTAGTGACCTTCCTCCCACTTTCTTTTTAGCCTATTTTCTTTTAAGTAGCAAAGGAGAAGTGGCATGTAGCCATCAGAACGGGAGCTGCACTGAGTCCTCAACCAGGGAGACCTATCAGACAAGGAAACAAAATTCACAGTTCATATGAGAAAACAGTGATGGACTCTCATCTCCATCACATATTGAAACCTCTGTTGTCAGCACTTACTGCCTAACAGAAGATAAGTTACTGGGTCAGTGTATCCTCATCCATCCTTATCCTCTCATATCTTCATCAGGGCACTGATCATACCACATCAGGTGTCCGGGATATATGACTGACAGGAGATGTAGGTTTGAGTTGGCCACACCACTCACCAGTCTCAGTACTCTGATCAGTGGGCCAAGTACTGATAGCAGTGCTCCAAGACATGGGGTAAGCTTTGCTCCTGCTTTATTTGGAGTGCAAATACTACAAAATACTGTAAATGCAGGGTGTTAAGCATCTCTCCTTCTGCTGGCTTGAGAGCCTACAAAATGGGAGAAGGTCTATGACACTGTGGTGTAGCAAAGGGAGCAGCAAGGCAGGGAGTATCCATCAGGGCCGAATGTGAAGGAACCCAGCTACTTGGCTCTCTCTCCTTACACATCTGTACTGAGCTGTCATCTCTGTGATGCCTGGTGAGATCCACCTACCACCGTATCACCTGCCACACAATGCAGGGGATACTCAAGATATCATCATCACCTTTCTCTTATGCCTGTGTGCACATGCCAGTGTGTATGCACTAACTACAGCCATGTGAACACCTGTGCATGTATTTTTATAGAGATATAAACAGCAATTTTGGGTCATCCAAGCAGATGAGGATTTGTAAAGGGCCTTTCCTTCCCAGAGGAGGCAATTAGGTTGTCTGTTTTAATTAGGGCAGTATCCTGTTCTGCCAGTGATCAGTGAGGATGACTGCCGCAACAGACAAGTGGTGCAGCCAGCAAGCATTTGGTTTAATCGCTTCTTGACAGGATCTGGTCTCTGTGGAATATTCATAAATAATTATTCTGGGGGCAAGGGAGCTGGCTCATTGCTGCAGACCCACAAGACAGACAACAAAACCCCAACCAAATCCTGAATATTTTCTAATTATTGGTGTGAGGCTTCCTACTAAACCAAGTTCAGAATAGAGCTTCTTGTTCGTGCTGCAGGGGAGAGGGTATGGCATTAGCACTTCTGGGGCCTCATGAGTGACAGGGAGAGGGAGGGGGGAATATCTGAAGCCCCAATGAGCATGGATGGCAGGAGGTGGGTGAATAGGGAGCTTCACTCGGAGGGTGACAGCTGGGAGGCTCCATGTGTCCCCTGCTCCTGACAGCAGTGCTTGCTGGAGCTTTTTTTTGTCTGCAGCCAGGATGACAGCCTCGTGTGACTTTTCACCAGAGTACGCCTTCCCTCCAGGCATGAAAGCTGTGCACATGGGATCGAGCATTGTACTGCCTGACAAACAATAGGGCATCAAGGAAAAACAAAAAGGTGGCTTTCTGCAAACCCAGACATTGTCATTTCCAAGCGATCTAGCTTTCAATGAGAGCAGCTTACCTCACTGGGTCAGTCCAAATAGTCAGGAAATATGCTCTGTGCTGGCAATGATTAGAAAAAAAAGCTGCCTTCACAATGCAAATGAAAATTGGTAAAAAGAGAGCAATATGCTCAGAGCTTTCCAGGTTCTGTCTCCTCATTCCCCATCCTGCCACCATTGTGTGTGATGCATATATAATTTGGGCCAAAGTTACAAGATGCTTATATACCTTGAGTTATAAGATACCAATATAACCTGAATCATAACATTCTATACTAATATAACCTGAATTATAACTTCCTATACAATGTAATGGCTATTATATAGATAACTGGGTGCTTCATGCTAAATAGAAGAAAGGAAAAAAAAAAAACAAACCAAAACTCACCATGTGGATAGTTTCAAAAATGGACAAGTGCTAATGAAAAACTGGCAAAGGTAAAAGTGAAGCTGATTAGCCACAGAAAGAAGACTCTAAACTGGCTAGAACTGGAATGACTAAGGAACACCATAACTGTGTATGCGCCAAAGACAAAGTTGAAAAGTTCAAGTGTGAGGAAGACCTTGAGCCTTCATCACATGGGGACCCTCAAGACCACCGAATTGGGGAGGCGCAAGCACAGTGCAAAGAATTACCTAATCACCATGAGCTCATGCTATGTAAATCAGTTCTAGCATGTATATGATGACATAGTAACACTTAGCATTATTTTCTGTATAAATAAGCCTCAGCACTTGACAAAGGCAAGTGAGTTAGATGCAAAAATCCCCCTCACTTCCAGCGCTGCAATAAACAAATACCTGTTCTATAGACACTGGTCTATGGGGTTTTATTTCTAGCCTATCTTTCGGGCATCAAGTGCATCAGGCATCCTTCCTGTACTCTGACCTTGCACTGGTGCTGTCACCACACTGAGCTGTGACCTCTCTGATTTCAGCACTGCACCCCCACCCCAGCGCTGTGTGAGAGACGGAGGGGCCTGTGCTCAGCTGAGATGTACAAGTGAGCCTGACACTCCCCTAGAGCACTGAGCGTTTGCTTTGCTGGCTAGTTTCACTTCTGAACCATACTCGAGTATGGCAGAAAAACACACAGGGAGGACTCCAAAGTTCCAGTTTAGTTTGATATTGTATGTCCTTCACCACCTCGTGGACCTCTTTAAGGCTGTGAATGCTAGATTAACTGCTTTGGTTTGTCTGGAGCAAACAGTGAAAGCTCCAGGACAGGTTGGAATGCAGGAGAGTGGTTTGGGAACTGGCTGCAACTCTGACGAGAACTCTTACTCACAGCCTGAGAGCTTCCCTCTGAACCCCTGATACTTGCATTCCCATGCGCTTTTCCTGGTTTTTCATACAGTTCTCTAAAAGCAACCTCCCCTTGCCTGTTCCCACCCCTGCCTCTGATCTGGAGGGGACTGCTCAAGCCATTTTACAGCTGTAGCTCTTGGTGTTCCTAGCCACTAAAAGCTCTGCAGAAAGACCCAAGGGTGATAGTTTCCAATTTAACATGCATGGATTATAACACACTGTGGTGAAAATATGTGGGAGATACTCAATCCACTCAGGTAAGAGCTGTCCATAAGACACTGTGAGCACCACAGCTCCGCTGGAGACCTGTATTTGGCATCTAACAGCACAACAAAACAAAAGCACTTGTTATAGTCCAGTATTCGAAGGAAAGCAATGACCGAGTAGGGTAGGGGTAGGGGTGTCTAAATAACACTATCAATAAGAAAAGACTGTACAAATGGGCAGTGCTCAGTGAGACAGAAAAGAAAACAAGATTTAGAATGAAGACTGTGGCCCTCAAACGTGCTATTGCTAATGTGCAGGGAATAGTATTTCCACAACAGGCAGGACAAGGAAAAGTGGACTTAAACTTCAGCAAGGAAGACTTAGAGCAGAAAATTAAGTTTCCTAACTCTAGGCATTGTGAGACATGGGGGAAGATTACTTGGGTGTTTATTTATCTGTCGCTGAAGGTTTCTAAGAGCAGACCAGGAAAACGCCTGTCAAAAAACTGGTTTACATCTAATTGATTCTGTCTTGGATCAGAAGGACAGACTAGGTGGATACTAAAGGCCTGAGGCAGTGTTATTTCCTCAGGCACTTTTAGATATGCTAATGATCTAAAGAGTTCCTAAGAGTTAGGAATTCTTTTTAATAGCTAGCATAGCTGGTATGTTTGGCATGGTCTTAATCATGGTCTGGCTAAAAAGAGAAGCTTCCCTTTCAGTCAACTAGCAGTGTTGCAAGCAAATTATCTGTATTAAAAATGGTATTCATGGCTCATATTTTATTAAAAGCAGCATATTCTTCAGTTTGTCAGCCAGCCAGCTTCTGAACATGGAGTACATGAAATTCCTGGGTCACATATTTATGAAACCTGTGTCCCCATGGGCTCCTTAAGTTACCAAAGATCTGTGATTTATGTCAATAAGCAGCCTTGACTGGATTTGACCTGGGTTGGAAGTGCTTACACGTGCAGGTAAGGTGTCAGGTCAGAGGGGTTGAGAATCCCCATCACAGGCTAGAACAAGCACCAGGGACACTCCACTCTGGCGACTTCCAGTTACTTTCCAGTACAGCATGAGCTAGCCTGGCTTAGCTTACTGTGCTCACCAAAACCACACAGGTTCAGATGAGGCAACATACTAAAATCCACTGCTAACCTGACACCCATGGAGAAAAGGAGAACCAAAAGATGTAAGAACAAAGAGAAATAAGTACATGTGGGGCACTGCAAAGCCAGCCATCTGCTTGTGGTGCCAGCCCTCTCCCTTCATGTGTGGACCCTGCAGGAATGTGAGGCAGAGAAGCGTGCACAACTGTAGGGGAAATAATCTCCCATGCTGTTGATGCAAAATGAAGAAAACTCTATCTCCAAACCCATGTGGGGAGTAGGATGGTGCTAAGCTCTGCCTTAAGTCTTCTTTTGTTGGGAACGTCCTGGCAGGATGGATCAGGGATTCTGTGGCAACCCAATTTAAATATTGAAACATATAGAGTACATATGAAAATTAATGCACAATTCAGAGGCCTCTGTACTGGGCTGGGGCTTGCTTCTGACAAGCTTACACTAAGAAGCAATTAACTTTGAAAATGAGCTGATTGGACCAAGAAAGCAAGGGAAAAATTTCCTGTCTGACAGCCATTTCAGGACAATTTCAATTCTCTGACACTATTTCAACATATTCCATTTTTCATCTGCTATTATTGTGGTTTTCCCCAAAACAGGGCACAACCTTAAATTCCCAGGTGTTGGGGATTTGGGGAGAATAGGATAAACTCATTAGGAGGAGCAAAATGATCACTGAATGAATTAATTTGCATAGACATTTAAAAGGCTACTTGCAGAGCATTTCTTTCATTAAAAGGAGTAGAACAGTTTCCTTTTGAAGTTACTGCCTAAAACTGCTTTGGAGAACAATTTGCTGACAGTTCGCATTTAGTTTTCTTAATGTGCTGATGGTTAGTTTGAAAATAACCAAGCTAAAACTTCACCAAATGCCTTGTTCCTAGTCACAGTAGCTCCTGAGCTTGTCTCTTGCTGAAAGGTTTCACTTCTCAGTTTCAGTTTTGACATCCCAGTTTTTCAGCAAGGTATGGAGACTTTTGTCAGCCACGCACAGAAGTAAGGTAAGTCTAAGTCTTTGGTAAAGGGAAGGAGACAGATGCATTAGTTACCTGCCAGAATGGAAATTTACCAAGGTTGTGTCTGTCTGACCCAGCTCAGCACCAGGTTGTTTTGTGCCACAGACATGCAATGTTTGCCTTAGCACTCAAGGCTGGCACACAATGAGTTATTGTCCAAAGGATGGAAATAATAGAAAAGGTGACAGCAGTCTTAGATCCCTTCACCTTCTGGGAGCCCTGGCTGCTACAGCAGATGAGCCCTCCTGTCTTGATGACAGCACACTGGGATGAGCCCCTGTGAGTGGCTCCAGGTTCACCGATACTCCTACAGGGTGGTACCCACCAGTCACTGATATCAATCTGTTCCAGAATGTGGATTGAACTTTGAGGAATTCCTTGGACAACACGCTCCAGTGCCCTTATTAATAAAATTAGAGTTTCTGAATAGGTGCATGTGATATTTCAAATTGATGATAATGCATGACACATATGCTCATCCCCAAGAATACGCATATATTGATTAACAATGCCCTGATATATGTGCATTGGTTATCCTGTCGATGAGATACACCACAATGAAACAACAAAGGCACAGCATCATTGACACTGAGACATGCACCTGAATGGATAGTTGTGGACTGGTGAACAGTCACAGGCTGCTCAGCACACATGGGAAAGCAGCAAACCTGCAGATTACTCCTTATACAATAACCATAATCCTTGTACAACCATTTCTGGGTCCCCAACACACAGAGAAACAGCTAAGCAAGAAGTTGGTTCTCCATATGAAAATAAAGAAAGTCGAGGAAAAATAAAAATACAACAACAGCGTTCATAAAGCTCCACACACTCAAGGGCACTGGGATCGGGCAGCTCTACTGAAGCAAAAGGCCTTTCATGACACTTCATGTGTGTGTGGGAACTGCACCCTTGTGAATTGCTAACTTGTCCTTTAGAAACGAGTTAGATAAATGAGATTCCAATATCAGAGTTAATGGTGCTTTGAAGTGTCGCTTTGCCTTTGTGCACTTCTGTCTGCATTATCAAAATGTCTTCTCGAAGCTTTATTATCACTGATAACGTAGAACTAAGAGGCAAAATTTTCTATTCAAGGTCTGAGTAGTTAAAAAACCACAATACTTCCCTGGATACTGGAAAATCAAATAGAAGACTCCAGGGCAGAAGGGCTAATAAAAAAAATTAATAATAATAATAATTTTAAAAGCCTGCTTTACTATGAAAACCCTTGAGGGGAGATAAACACTGAAGGGAGGTGCATGCTTGAATAATAAAGCCTTAATGAGTTTGGGACCGTGTCTAATACAAAGCATTGATTTTGGCTGCTTGATGAAGTTAGCTATTTGACTAGAAAAATTTAATTTAAATGGACACTGCCTACTGAGATCATTCTGTTGGAGAAGTCTCTATTACTGTCATAAGTAACTACTGTTTTTTTTAAAAAAAAGAGACAACAGTGAAAAAAATCCTTTGGGCAATCACTTTATTTCATACAGCTGGCAGAATTACTTTTATGTCCTAGCTTCTCTCTTTGCTGTGTCCATTCCTTATGTGATATGTTTTGTCTCTCAGTAGCTCATTGGGAGTAGAAGGTGGCTGGAGAAATATAATTTAAAAGATAACAGGAAGCCATGACTGAAAAATATCAGCAAAATATAGAAGCTGGCTATATAGAAGCCAGGGACAGGAGGTATTTCCATGATCTTTACAGTTTACTTGTAACTGGGCCATTTCCAGTTTGAGAGTGGCCACTTATGTAGGTGTGAATTAGACACACCATTCTCAGGGCAAGCTTTTTTTTTGTTTTGAAAAAACAGACCAGAAGTTCGACTTGGCCACTGACACACCTCAAGATATTGGCTAGTCTTAATATCTTGAGGTGTTATCTGAGCTTGCGGTTTGAGCTTCCTTTGTTGTAAATGGGAAGAGTGTGAATCACCTCACCCCAATGCAGACATTTAAAAAAGGGCAGATGACTCACGCCTACAAGTACCTACTCTACTGATGACAAAGGCCAGCTCAGATAGAGACATCTGATGTCAGATGAGATGACTCCCACCTTAACTGAGGAGATTAGTGATGCAAAACCTGAAGTTAGAGGAAGAACAACACAGACTGCTCAGCACCTGTATCACATGTTACCCTAACTGGGGTCTTGATGAGAAATTTTGTGTCTGTTTGCTTTCTCACATCGATGTACACCAGCTAGAAAAGAAAGTCACCATTCACTCAGGTCTCTCCTGCAATGCTTCTACCTTAGAGGAATGACCACCTGGATGAGTTTAGCAGAGGCAAGGTTGTGGGTTAAACCCTGTGGCCCAGATTATGCAATCTTTCAGATCAGTGGCTGTAGCCACTTGATTTTAGTCTGACCATCTGCAAGAACTGTACCAGCAGACACACTAATACATGGTGTAGGAGCATGAATGTCAGCAAGGCAGCAGGTTTCAGAATTAAGACAGAACCAAGTAGCTGTTCTCTTTTTCAAAACTCCTGCCTTCAGTCATCAGGCCTTGTTCTCCTCAGACTGTGACAAATGGTGACAGTGGCCACTAGTTCATCCAGAGCAAGTGAGATCTATATGTAAGGGTCACTGAAGAGATCATCCAGAAACTCCTGTTTGTTAGTGACTGTAACATCATTACATGCTTAGGAGGCAACCTCTGTAGCATCACCAAGGAGCTCAGCCTAATCATAAGTATCAACAAAGACAGCTTTCCCCCAGGGGAATCTCCCTGAGGGGCCACCTAAATAGAAGTTGTCAAGTTTATCAGTTCTGGCACCATCCCTTCAAATCAGTGGTAAATGCTGCATTCCAAAAGCAAACCTGTCATTTAGTCATCACAAAGTTGTCTTTGGAATGGGTGAAGGATTCAGGGCTCAGCCAAAATGACTGCATGTCTGATGCATGTTATTTCTGCTCTCCTCCCAGAATGGTTATTTTGGGCTCTGTAGAGCTGCCCAACACAGCTCCCCCAAATGCTGCCCATACTGGGTTCGGGATATGTGTTGAATGGACATGTCATTGACACTGAGACTCTGTCTGTCTCAGGCATCTAAAATTCATGTGCCCATCTTGTAGCTCTGCAATTTCTTACAGACTGGTGTTTTCACGTGACTGCACAAAGGGTTGATGCATATTGGCTAAAATTAGCTACAACACATCTAGGAAATAGGCAGTATGACAATGTCCATTAATCATAATAATGCTTGTAATACTTCCTCTAGTTTTTGAAACAAAACCTGTTTAACCATTCAAAGATCACAGGGAAATTCTGCTGTTAGGGATCACCAGCATTACAAAGCAGACCCTGGTGCTGAAGTTTGTTGCTTTTGTCTCACGCAAACACATTGCTCTGTCAGCAGCAGAAATAGATACTGAATTCCTACAGATTTTTGTCCTATTTACTTCATTTGCTTCCAGCTATGCCTTCCACAGCACTCCCAGCTTCTACCCAGGTCATCTGATAAAGTAAAAAGGTCTATGATGCTGTCCCTTCTCAGTCCATGCATTGAAGGAAACTAGGATTACAGAGAGCTGATCTCTAAATTGCTGCTCATCCATATAGTTTGTAATTTCACCACTTGTGGAAGAAGGGCAGGACAAAAGGAAGGGTCAAAGTATGCAACTTTGCACTACTGCAGAATCTGATATGGTACACAAAGGTTTTGCCTCAGAAACCAAAGAAGGAAAGGAGTTGTATGCCAAATTGTCTTTTTTCATACCAGTGACAAGTGTTTTGAAATCCTCTCATTTAAAACTACTTTGGCATATTTGTTTTCTCTCTCTCAGACTTTGTGATGTTCAATGTTGAAACCAATTCCCAGTTTGCTCCATCCCTGCAAACTATGGAGTCCCGCCCTGCATACCAGCAATTGCACCTACTATGGGCAAAAAGGTTTAGATATCCAACTTGCCAAGTCCCACATTGTTGTAGTTCAGGGGCTATCCATTTTTATGAGCCCTCACAGATTGTTTAGATTGTTTCCTTGACTATGCAAGTTCCCACATAGCAATACTATTACTTATCAAGTGTCTCATTTATTCAAATCCTGCCCTCTAACAACAACAAAAAAAAGCATATAATGACTTCTAAGGGAGGAGGTTGCTTCTGAGTCATTGGCAGAACAGCTAGTGCTCTGATCTCATGGGCTGCCCAGCATATCCCGCCTTCACTACTCCCTCTTCCTGTTTTATGAGTCCTCTCTTGGATTACAATCATCTGCCAGAGTCCTGCAAGGTGGCAAGAAACAAACAGGAATGTCTGGGTATTTATCTTAGAGTTGTCAATCACTGTCACTACCGAGTAAATAACCTGGTGCTCATTCATACTGCCAAGTAGCTTTGAGCATGAGTTTGGGGCTCTTTCAGCAAAGAAATGTAAAATTATGGATCTGTCCTTATATTTGTGTTTCGGAGGCTATCGGTCTGAAGTGATTAGGCATTGGAGCGTGCATGTTATAACACTGCACGATAGCTAGCCATTCAATGACCTAGCTAATGAGGAAAGATGATCTCAGTCTGTTTATGAGGAGCAAAATGCTTCCAGCAGTGTCCAGATGGCAAAACAACTTGGTGTGTGGTAGCATTTCACTTCCGCATGACTGGGTGAAATCCTGTGTGAGAAACAATGATGTTGAGCCTTAGTCCTGGAAATCCTCTCACCATACAGGCAGTGCCTTTTGAAACAAGAACAGAACTTTAGCCTCATCTTTAAATGCAGTAGCTAGGCTTGTGATTGCCTACAAAGTGAAGTAACATCCAAAAGCTTCTTGCTACTGGAATATGAGGACCATGGTGGGCCACTGCTGCTGTGGTGCAAAGACTTGCCATTCTCCTGCGACAGTGATGAGTGTCTCTAATAATCATCAGAGTTGCTCTCCTCCATTGATGAAGGCAAGAGCAGGCCTGCCTAGACATGTTAGCATCATTGCTCATTTTCTGATGAGCAGGACATTAACTCATTGTGACATGGGGAACTGCGAGATTGGGTTTGAAGTTTCTGCTTGTTTGTTTTATTGTTTAAGAGAACTGTAATGAGTTAAAATTCTCTGTAGAAAAAGGTAATTGGATTTGAATAGCTTAATTGATGGAGACAGTCACCTACATAACCCGTTTCCCACTCCCCCCCCCCAACCCAAGTAATGGGGGTCTGCAGTCTGCAAGGAGTAAAAACCAGCATGGTTTTAACCTGATACACTACTCAGGTATTGGTTAACCATAACATTATTAAAGGTTGATGAGGAACTAGAAATAGTTCTTCCATTCAGGTAGGATATACATACATTCAAACATCATGAGCCATACAGCAAAATACTCACCCTCAAGAACAGGGGAACTTTATAGTTTGGGGATTTTTTCTTTTCAAAAAAATACAACCCAGTTATAAACGAGAATTAAAATATGACAAAATGATGAACAACCAGCAGACATCTACTTCATGGTTTAAGTGCTGGTTGAAGATCTTCATCTGAAATGAAAACATTTCACATTTAACCCAAAGAAATTTTCTTGTGATTACTGTTAATATTGATTAAGCTGATGAACTCAGTTGTAGCATTCTTGGCTCCAATTTAACAACAGTGAAAGGAGAACATTTGTGTGACATTCCTGCTTCCTGTTAGAGCAGGGAAAAGATATAATCCAGGTATGGTAGTAGAGGTATGGCTGTTCTCTAAACTGTCACCTCCCATAGGCTTCAGGAATCACCTGAACCAGATAATGCTTAGCTGATAGTAAATTTGATAAATGTCTTTCTTAGAATAAACAGGGAGTTCATGGAGCAGGAGCAGAATTCCCCCTCCCTCAGACTCCACAGGAAAGAGGTAACAAAAGAATGTTGCTTTAGGCAGTTGGGAGGAAGGGGAGAACAATGATGGGATGGGACACACAAATGACCACTGGCTTGGGAGGGACTTCAGAGATGCTGGGAGAAATAGGTTAGGATACGCATTAATGGAAGCTATAGATTGTTCGAAATTTCCTGTCAGCCTGCCTAAAGCAACATTCTTTTGTTGCCAGACCGGTACTGTGATGGACCAAAGGGGCAGAGTTAAAGTTGTAACACTGACAATTCTAGTGTTCAGTCATCATACTCCATACCATTTTCTCAATGTTAGGTGGGATGTTTCTATGAAACACAGGTCTTCTGTTAAGTTTCCATAGGGTATTCCGTAAAAATAGAACCATGGTCTTAACAGCAGTTCAGTGTACCCAGGGCTTTACCTTCTGAAGCCCAGCTGACACTAAGGAAGCTTCAAGCTGTTGAGTCAACTGGAATGCTCCTACCTCCTGCGCTATCCCTGACTATGTCCATGATGAGGGATTGCTTCTCAGAGTCTCTTGTTTAGGCACTTACATAATGCTTGCGAATTGTAGTGCTGACAGACTGGTTCTATCATCATGTGATGAAATCAGGCATGATCTTAATTGTCTTACAGGGTTTAGATTTTTTAAGTGCTCAGTGCTTATACCCTCTGTGTAGGTCCCTTTGGAGGTTTACCATGAAAATCAGTATCAGGTCTCCTTTCAAGTTCAAAGTACAAAATCAAGCTACGGTGCAGCAGTGTATAATGGGACATCTATTCCCATTGTTTTCCCTTTGATTAAGAGACAAAGGAATCCATGGCTGAACCTCTGCCACTTGCCAGATGTCTTTTTGGCTACCCTGCTAAACTGCACAGAACACCATGGTTTGATTTGCTTCCTTTTTTTTTTTTCTCTCCCAGTCATATTGGCTTAATAATGAGAGTAAATATTTGAATCCAGTTCTTCAGCAGATTTCTAGGCATTCTAATAAATGCTTTGTGAAAACTTATATTGATCTGGTGAGGTGTAATCAAGTGGTTTTAATATCACTCTAATATTTCAGATTTCTGCAAGTCTGTTGAAACTCCATCCTTCTGCAAACAAGGTCAGAATCTCTTTAACTGATGTTACAGCTTTTTGAGTCAACAGGCATAACTTCTAACATACATTAAATCTAAGCTTGACTCCTAGTTGTCCTTTCCTTTCCTTTCCTTTCCTTTCCTTTCCTTTCCTTTCCTTTCCTTTCCTTTCCTTTCCTTTCCTTTCCTTTCCTTTCCTTTCCTTTCCTTTCCTTTCCTTTCCTTTTTTCTTTTTTCTTTTCTTTTTTCAAATTTCCTTGTTCTTTTTCACCACCACGTTTACTGCATTGGTCCTGAATATCCTTAACAGAATAAATAACATTAAAAGCCTTGTACTCTTGAAGCATCCTGTCACAAAGGGGTTTTCCTTGGAATGTAACTGACACCTTCAAATTTGCCTTCCTTACACAAATAAATCTATTCCAACGAGGTCATTTGTGCCAAGAACATTTTCTGTTCTCCAGTCTTAATTCCCTTGCAGGTCTCTTCAGTCATTGTTGGTGATCAGTCACAGCTCTTCTGATGTTGGAGGTTGGGAATTTTTCCATCCTGTGGCTAGAGAGACCTTAAGGAGCCTTAACGACGGTACTTAAGAGATAACGATTGGGTACTTAAGAGATAACGACTGAGTACCTAAGGGACAAAGACGCACTTAAGAGACCAAAAAACATAGCCAGGTGTAGCAAGAGAAGAAAAAGGTGGCTGGCCGTGGGCAGAGACACACTTGTCCTCGGGACTTGTTGGAGGAGACAGCTGCTGTTTCTTCTTTCCCTTCGCTGCTGCCGCGGGAGCTCAGCACTGCCGGTTTTTTCTTCCTTGATGGAGTCTCTGCTACACGTTTGATTGCCGGCTCGAGTGGACAAGCTCTGCCGCCCAGTTTGCTGCCCTGAGATTCCCTGTTGCAGCTCCGCTCGCCGTGCAGCCGCCTCGCCCTCTGCTCCGTCCGCCATCACCGAGGAGCTGAGCTCGCGTCACAGCGCCCCCTGCCAGCCGTGACCGTAACTGCACCAAAGGGAAGGGGCGGTGTCTGGCTGCTTAGAGAAAGTTGCCACCGAGTATCTGGTTTGTTTATTTGTTATTGCTACTGTTATTGTTGCTTGTTTTCCTCGTTATAGATACGAGTAAAGAACTGTTATTCCTTTTCCCATAGCTCTGCCTGAGAGCATTTGATTTCGACCTTATACCAATTTGGAGGGGGGGGGGGTCCACCTGCCTTAGCAGACGCCTGTCTTCCAAACCAAGACATCTGAACAAACATGGGCCCTCCAGTGCCAGGCTAATGAGGCAGCATGAGCAGAGCTTTTTTCTTTGATGGAACTTTGGGAATGCAAATTCCCTTCTCACCCTCCTTAAGCAGTTTGGGTTTTGACAGATATGGCAGAGAAACCTTGGACCAGAGATACAGCTCTCTTTAAAATATGACCATCACTTTATCATGAACATTTGCCTACCAAAATGCCCAGGTTTTGTGCTGCAAAGTGTAGTCATAAAAATGGACCATCCATGCTGGGACAAGAAACCTAATTGCACTGTACACAGAAAAGAGATTTAAGACATAAGTAGATCATGAAGAGGCCAAACATCTGACCAGGAATTATACAGATGTCCATTTCCCAGAGTTAACAGAACACCTTGGGAAGCAGAAGATAATGTAGTTAGGCCTTGAAATCCTCTTGTCTTAGAGGGCTGAAAAAATAAAACATAGACTTTTTTCCCACAGCTTCACTCCAGGTACCTAACTCAGTGGGAACAGAGCCCAATTTTTACTTAGAGCAGGGTCTTATGTTATGTCTGGTCAACAAATTTATACATCTTATTTTGCAAACTTACAGTCACAGATTAACAAAACCCAGAGGTGACAAATGTATGTAAATTAAACTCTCCCTCAGCAACCACTAATGCTACTGCTTTTCAAATGAAAAGCATAAAAGTATATTCTTGACTATGTTTATGTACAGGAAGAGGTGCTATGTCTACAAAATGTCCATTTACATAACAGCCAAGTCTTTTTCTAAGAAGTCATATCAGGAAAATATTAAAATAAATCACAAAAAAATTAATAATTCAGAGATCTCATTTGTATGAATCCACCTCTTAAAATATGTGTATGTGTGAAATGGAAGTCAACTGACCATAAAACAAAGCAAAAAGACATGAGCTCACCATGGAAAGAAAGCTATTTTTAGTCAAATTTAAAAGAAAAGCATTGTATTCAAGGCTTCATATCATACTCTATTAAATTATAAGACTGAAAACAGGTTCTGATATAAGAAGAGATAGAACAGCAAGATGCAACGTATCAGAAATGTAATTGTGTACTGCGTGCTGATGTTCTGCTTGTCTTCAATTTTTGGAGCTGACCAAACAGGAAAGCTGATTATAGTCAGGAGAATCTTAATCCTCAGGAGACCAATCCCATGCTCTTATATACAGCAGCAATATTTCCCCCTTGTGTAATCAATAGGGCAATTATTTAAGAATTCACAGGACGCAAAACCCCAAAGTACGATTTTAGTCACTGGGGTTGGAGCAGAGAGCTATCTCTGAAAATTAGGCCATAAAGATCAAACCCACAAATAATATAGGTATGGATAGGGTACCTCTCAATGGCAAATGAAGCCTGGGTGTCATGCAACTAAATATACATTGCAAATCTGGCTCTAAGTGCAGATAACACCCATCCCAGTCTTATCATGTTCCAGCAGAATTGGTGAACGTGGTTACCTTCAAGGAGCTTGACTTGTACCCAAGACACTTATGACTTCTCTTGTGACACAGCAGCCTCTTCTAATCCCAGTCCCACATGGTTCTTTTTGCATCTTGGTTGCCAAAATCTGACATACAGGCAGCTTGAGCAGAGGCAAAGAAATGTAAGTATAAATTAAAAAATGAAAGCTATTTTGGGGTTAAAATGCTATCTTCAACACAAAGTTTGACAGCCCTGGTCATTTGAAGGAAAGAAAGGGAAGACAGATTTTAACTTCTGTGATTCAAAATGGCCAACTTTAGGCTTCTTACGGTGTCAGTGAAGAAAGGCAGTGCCCAAGGAATGGAGACTGCAATAGCAAATGAAGGGTTACAGTGGCCAAGCTGGATGCAATCTTTGGTGATCATGTCCAAAGTACTAACAATATCTTATCATGTAGGAGAGTATTTATTTTACCCAAATTGAGTCTTCTAGATACTAAGCACCTACACAAACCTTGACACAGAGCTTATCTCTACAGTCAGTGGACACTGGCCACCACTGGGGGAAATTATCACATCCTAAAGAAGGAGTGTAAGCTTGGTGGGCTGAAAGGACCTGAGAGAGTCCCTCACTATGCCAAAAAACCTCAGCAGCTGTCCACATTGTTCAGAAGTTAGGACATCTTGTATCTAGAGAGGAGTTGAATAATGGACTCATTAAGCTTAAATTCATAATGATTTGCTCCTGAATTACAGTGCTCAGGAATGGAGCTGTTCTGGAAAAGCCAGCCAGAAGAGCCAGCATGCGGTTCCAAAGTACTCCTATTTACCAACACAACTATTACAAGACAATTTTCAGAATAGGTAGCAAATTCAAAGGCAACAGGACAAATGGGAAAAAAAAAAGAAGGGAACTGAGCATTTAACTTGATAAACATCTCAGGAGGCTTGCCTGAGATTAGTTGATGGGCTGCTTGGTGCTGTACTTACGTCAACCCTTGCTTTTATTCTACGCTCTTCCTCTCAACCCATTATATGACACAGTCATATTTATTTGGTGTTGCTCACAAGGCTAAAGGGCATTTGATGATGGGTAAAAGATAGAGAGAAAAGCTCAATAAATATCTTTTGTAATCTGAGGGAGAGAATAAAAAGAGTGACTCATTTTGACAACAGTGAACTTTCTGAGCCACAGTATCCTTTACCTAGAGGTCTGATGTAGCTGATTGCCAGTCCTGGCGAGGGCAGGCCAGCTCAGAGGGCTGTTTTGAGGCTGTAGTCTATTCCTGTCTGGCTACCATTTGTTACCATTTCCCAGCACAGGCAACTTGCTCTGATCTGCTGTACTTGTCCATGTGCTGGTTCTGAAAGGAGTAGCAATGATGCTGAATTGGGTAATGGACAACCTTGGAAAATGAATTTGGCCATTAGTGTGTTACAAGGGGAAAACAAACAGCATAGAAAGCACCAACGTGTGGCTTAAACAAAAAGGCTTGCTAAGGACACACCTTTCTCCATGTCCCCAGCTGGACTTGCTGAATTCATTGATTTTAATGGAGTTATTCCAGCCTACCTAGCTGAGAATACAACCCATTAGACAATGTATTGCCATGTAAAATTCTGGTGAGTGGTACAGTTTATTTTCTCATTTTTTGGTTCTGCCATCTGGCACAGCCTTCTTGTATCCTTCTCCATTCACTATCCTCTGAAATCATATTTTGTGTTCTCTAGAGACTGTCACTTTTCCCTTGCCAAATATTAGCTT
The DNA here is from genome assembly GCA_013397935.1 of Dasyornis broadbenti. NCBI lineage: Eukaryota > Metazoa > Chordata > Aves > Passeriformes > Dasyornithidae > Dasyornis > Dasyornis broadbenti. The sequence continues at coordinate 196,246 of VZRN01004998.1, read as the reverse complement.
CATGACTGAACACTTCTGATTTTTTTTGAAAATTCCTTTTGAAATGTCATCCCCACCCCNTACCCTTAGGTGTCTATTATGAGATGTTGGATTGTGTTGCCAAGTGCACTATGAGTTAAAAGAATACACTTCCAGTCTGGCAAACGTTTGTGCAGCTTCAAAGCTTTAATGGGTCCCAGTGACTATAAATAATAAAAGGGAACTAAATAATACACTACTTCTTGTAAGTCACATGTAGGTTGGCTCCATTTCTGAATTCAGCTGCTGAGAGATGAAGGTTTGCCTCCATTTTAGGACTGACAGGTATCATACTGTGATGACACTGCAGGGTCAGAGTGTAGCTGATGAAAAGTCGTGTATGTCACATGCACCAGAATGAGACATTTAAACTGTAAACTCTTGTGACTGAATCAAAAGATGTTCTCCCAAAAAGGCTTGTGCTCACCTACTGAGGGGTGGGATTTGGAATTTTCCTGCAAATATTCCCACATTTAATTTCTTTTGACTGGACAGCTTTAAGAGGTTGTTCTAAGAATAAAAAAGTGCTGCTGAGTGCTTCTCTCTTTGAGACACATCTGAAGAAATGCATCAGCTACCAGCTGATGGTTATCAAACAGGAAAAGTGGGAAGCAAGTGTATCAGGGGGAAGCCTCTCAGTCCTGCTCTGCCAGAAGAGTTAAGGCACAGCACAGGGGGTTACTTGGAGCCTTCAGTTCTCATGGAAATGGGAAGTGTTCAGCAATTCTTGTGTGGTCCTCAGAGTGTTTCATGGCCAGGTCTTTTTTTTAGAACAATATGTATGGGATGAACCACTTAGAATGGATAAACAGCAATTTAAAAATAAATGGTGAATATAATGTTCAGGGTAGGTGACCTCTAACAGCAAATAAAGTAGAATTTTTCTCCCCTGGAGGGTGTTCTTTGATTCAGTCTGTGTTTGTAAAATTATTGGAGAAAATGAGATATATTTTAAAAGGTTGGGAGTAGCAAGAACCAAACACAAGAGAAAACATTTAAACAAAAAGGCTGGGAGGCAGAAGAGCCATACACAGAGAGAGACCTCTTCTGCATTTCATTGGTGCGTCTCTCACACTTGCAAATACACCACTGAGAGATTAACTGAATGATGTAAAAGCAAGGATGGGATGCACAAAAAGACGAGCTATGACTCCCTAATAACTGACTGGCAAGCTGGTGTAGTGGACCAGTGAATGCCATGAATCATCTGCAGACCAAGATCAAGGAGTAAAGGGGACATAGTTCACCTAGCTGGGCAGCTGTGCAGGGCTTTGACTACTTGAAGCATTCAGAAAGCCATTGTTTTTTCTCTTCTCATCTTTAACCTTTTTTCACCTCTGTTCCTTTCCAGTCTCAGCCATGTACTTGTTAGTCTACCTTGCCTAGTTCTTACTTTATTTCATCATGTAAATGGACAAGCTGAATTCCAGCTCATTCCAGTTGTTTTTCATCAAGAGGAAATCACACCTAAGGCTTTCTATTATATTTTGTTTCCCTTTCTTCCAAGCGCTGAACCTTTTATTGGGTGAAATAGAAAAAAAGTCACATTTTGGGAAAAATAAGTGCTGACTGGTGCTGTGCCTGATCCTATTTCATATTTGCCTCCACCTGATTGTAGCATCTTGTAATTGGAAGACCTATGGAACTTGCAATCAAATTATTCTGGTATATATGGAGTTCATATCCAAACAATCAGATACAGGCATCCCAAAACCATAAATCAAATAAATCTGTAGAGCAGGAGAAATTTGTCTTATCCCGATATCCAGAGCTGTCTGAGACCTCTCCTAAAATCAAAGTGTGATGCATAACAAACAGCTTGGTGGAAGAGAAGCAATCAATACATCAAAGACAAGAAATGGAAAATAGGGCTGTAAATTTAAGCATCCCTAATGCCATAATATTTCTGAAGCAAATTCTACAGACCTCTCACGCTTTTATGGATACAGCAAAACTCATGCTTGAGATTTTCAAAATCACCATTTGAATGTGCAGTTCTTTCAGAGTATAAGCTAACCAAGGCTGCTGTTACCTCTAGACTACCTGCCCCTCTGCCCCACAACAATACTGACAGGATTTTTCACCTCTCCCTTGCACTGGCAAAAACTTTACCTAATCCTGCAGTGAGTTGGAGAGCTAAATTGGAAGGAAATGCTTCTTTTCCCCTCTGCACCCCTCATGAAATGTGTTGCTAGTTTCTCACCCTTAAATGGCTCACTGTATGATCACACAGATATCAGAGAAGAATGGAAAGAGCATGTAAGGAAAAGTGGAGGGCAACCCCGCTTTAGATATACGCTAAACTGCTGTGGAACTACAGCTTTAAGAATGAAACCCCACTCCCAGTCATGCATATGTGTGTATGTGGATGTTCCAAAAGGTCTGCTCCTTCACTTTATTGCAGTGGCATATGTTTACTTTGATGCAGGATTCTTGGAACACAGGGTCACCTTGATTCATGAGTTAACCATATGGAACCACCATATTCTTTGGCATTTAAACTTCCATTAAGGTACAAAAACTGCTCTTATCCATCATGGTTGTTCAGGAAATCTTCCTAGTAGGTCCAAACTGTGTAGTGTTTCCTTTCTTCAGTCCAAAAATAGTCTGAAATGATACTGATGAGATATAAACACTGCCCAATTTGCTTGTTTCTATTCAGGCTTTGACTCAAAACCGTATTGACAACATTATAAATGTCAAGATTTGATACATAATACATGAATACATTTTAGCAGATGGAGAGGAACAGAAATGAAGCCAAGATGCAGTTGAGGCTGGGCTTGGAATTGGTGGAAGGATGAAGAAAGGAGAGATGCCAAGGAGAAGTAGAGCAGAAACAGAGAAAGGAAGATGGGAAAGAAGGGAAGAGAAATCTCTCCTACTGAGTTCTGCTGAATCAAATACTAGAAGAGTGAAAGGATAATAAACAATGCATTACCTTCTGCAGCAAAAGGTGAGGCTTTGCCTTTGCTCTTTCTATGAAGCTCTCTTTGAGACAAATAGGAGTTGTGCAATGGACAGAAGGCAATATGCTTGTCCATACTCATACCGTAGCCCATTCTCTATATCCAGGGGTGGAGTTTGTTCTCTTCCACAGAATAAACAGGAAACCCCCTTGGTCACAGACAGTTCAACTGAAAAAGCCTGTTAACCACCAATTTTAGATTAGCAAGAGTAACCCACTGCCTAGAATCATTAGCTTTATACCAATACTACAAACTGCGCTAAGCTTCTTGAAAGGTTTTGCCATAACTAAAAATTATGATCATTCTCAATTAAACAGATATGGGGTGCTACCATTCATCACTCAGTCTGTAAAAAAATTCAAACTATTTTAAAAGGCTAATCACTGTGCAGCAGAAACACATAGCATAGGGATGAACTGCCTGCGAAACAGTCATTGCAATCTGTTAATGCTAACTATACTTCTAGAGGCTAATAAAAAGATGCCAGAGGACAAGATGAGAAACAATGTGAAAGTAAAAGATAAATTTATGATTTTGCATTCTGAGGACCAGGTTACCAAGAACTATTATCACTACCTGTGCATCAAATAGGCACAGAACGCAATTTTCAGAAACTCCTTTACATTTCTATAAAAGGATCTCCTATGAATCTTCTCCTTTCTTCTTTTTCCTGTTTTGTTTATGTGCTGAATATTCACACTGCTTTTCTTAGAAAGACAGTTGATTTGCCCCAAGTGTCTGCATTTAAAATGTAAGTGCATTAAGCTATTCCCACGCTTTTCTTTATCAAAATATAAAAGAACAACAACAATGCAATACTCAGAGTAAATTCCCCTAGGAAAACAAGGAATCTTTTCTATTTTAGATCCTTGGTAGCTCCGTTTTCATAGAGCAGATCTGTTTGTCTACTTTCAGTCTCAGAATTGCTTTTCTAGCCTTCAGCAAGTGCAATGCACACGTATAAGTCTGACAAACTTGATTTATGTTAAGAAATAATTTTTCTGTTGTCATAGAAACCTCTGCAAGGTGATCCAGGCATGGGTAAAGAGTAACAATGGAAAGCGGGTTACTGGTTTCGCCAGTGAAATTCCCCTCGTTGTTGATGTCCCATCAGTAATTTCCTTGCCCTCTGATGCAAAAATGGGTAAAAAGATGGTATCTGTAAAGTTGGCTGAGAGGAAAAATTTGCCTAGAGGGAGGCTTCATTGTCATAAAACAGGCACATGTCCCAGCCCAGAAGAGGGTGTGCAGCCAGCCCACCTTCTCCCGCAATGCTGCAGCAGGGGAAGCAAAGTAAATGTTCTTTCCAATAGGGAGCAAAGCCAGACTAGAAATCCCTCAAGCCTGTTATAGAGATGTCCATGCCGTGGTGGAAAGAAACAGAATAATTTCCTTCTCTTATGCCATGGGTTTGCTTCTATCAGCAGGAATGAATCATATCCACATTTTAATGTTCGCACAGTTCTTGGCACTGCGCTATGCATAAACAATTTCTGCTTCAGTAAGAGGAAGCATTCACCTGGACAGCAGCAAATACAAGGGAGTAAAAGAATCAATGAATGCTGATCATCATGACATGTTCACATAGAAGCATCTTCACCCACCCCAGCACTGCCTGCCCACAAGCTCCATGACACAGCGTACGAAATTACACCCTGCTCAATATAAATGATCATTCCTTGCCATTTTTGCACAATGAGAGCACAGGAATGTACACTGTGTACTACAACACCTACATTCTACTCAGTCTCCACCATCAGTCATTGACATGTTAGGGGTGTTTATCCCCAAGATTTACAAGGGCAATGAATATTGCTAGTACTTGCCACTACAGCTGTCAGACTGACTTGACATTATTTCCCAAGGGAAATCTATTTCTGCATCTGCTACTGTTGGTACAGTTTACAGCAGGCTTTCAGCTAACAGGCTGTTGCTGTGGATCCCTGGTCTCACAAAAAGGTAGAAGGACAAAAGTATTACTGCAAGAAGAGTCAGAAAACCTGCAACATTTTTTGCAGCCTTTGAGTTCCTTTAAGTAGAAAAGCCAGAGGATTTTAGTCCAGAATGCTCCTCTGCTGAAATTAGTACTGGGAACAGTCCAAAAACAGGAGGACATGGATAGATTATAACTTTTTTTTGCCTCTCATGCTGAGTAGCTGCAGTATCTCAGTAATTAAAAACAGTTTTATGAACCAATATTGCCTCTTTTTCAGCTGATACACTGACCAGAGAGTATTGTTTCTCCCCTATTATTTATAATTTGAAAATATCTGCCAGATAATCTCTCAAAGTCCTTTCTGAGCTGAAGCTTACTGGTATTAATTTTGCAAGTGTAAGAAACGGAGGCAGGTCTGGCATTGGTTCTGATTCCTGATAAAGTGAAAGCAACTTTCAGCACTGGGTATGCCATATATTGTGAAAAGGGAATTCTGAACTGGTATTTTCCTATAATCTCTGTAAAATGCATTCTTGTAGGCTTTCCATGCAGCATTCTCCTTTGTAATAAAGAAAAAAAATACAGAATACAAGGCGCAGGAAGAGAGATTAAATAAACTTACCTGATTATATAAGTGGATATTAGTGAACATTTTTGACAGGGCTCACTAGACTCTAGTTATAATAATCTGAATAGAAAGCCTCATTTGCTCCTGGTCATTTGCTCATTGCAAATGGTCTTTTGCAATTTAGTCATTTGCTTTTCTCAAGAGACACAAAGGTACATGGAGGATGGAAAATTAAACCAGAACTCGGTTATTGTCATGGTTGTTGTTGCCAGATTATAAGAAAGTGCCTATCTGCCACTTCTCCCATATGTGCACATGTACATGTCTCTTTTTATGTTCACTGCCTGTCCACAGCTTGTCTCATACATGCATCTTGTTATGTCTCATTATCACATTTCGTTCCCATGCTCTTTATAGTGCAAAACAAGGTGTGTATTTGGTAATGGAAATGCTGGAGGGGGTTGGGGGTTGAGATGATGTAATACCATGCCCATCACTGCCCCTTCTCTTTCTTAGTCTTTGCAGAGGAATCGTGGATGAGCCTCAGCTGGCATGCTTCTGGCACTGGGGAAGCTGAGATTTAGATAGCAAGTTCTCAGCCCAGGTCCCCTGGCATGTGATTCACACACTGTTACCAAACTTTCACTGAGGGGCCTGAAGATTTCCTCCCACCATGCTGAACACTAGGTTTAGAGCTCAGCGTAATTGATGGATTGCTGGGAGAAGATGGTCTTTCCCAGTTGAACTCTTTCACTCTAAGCCTACATATAATCTTTTTTTTTTTTTTTTTTTTTTTTTTTTTTTTTTTTTTTTTTTTTTTCCAGAAGGAGGGCTGTTGCCTTTTAACCAGTTAGCTACCAAAAAGGGAGTATGGGAGAGAGACCACAGGCTTTTTCTCCAGCATTATGGTATCCACCGATGCTGACTGGGCATGCCATTCCTACCTGTCATCCAGGCTTCTGCTGCCGTTTGTCCCCCAAGAATGTGAGCACTGATGAACCTTCTGCTGCTGCTGATCTGCTTCCCACTTTCTCTTCTGATGTGAGCTGTATGTTTTGGCCTGTGTTCAGCAGGGAATACCATTAAATATCAGGACCTGAAGGCTGCCATAGTCTCCTGGAGGAAGATTTCTTTCCTTGGAGGCAGCAGAGCATGCAGAGGAACTATAGTGGGAAAGACCATGGCACCTTCCCCACAAGTGGGGAGCAGGAATGGGCGGAGGCAGAACTGCAAAAGCATCATGCTTAGAAACAGTAAAACAACTGCCGTTCCATTCAACTGGAATAGCAAAGGCTGCTGAGCAATGGTGGTTCCTGTGATCTGAGCTGTGGGCATAGTGCTCAACTGCATAACCTACAAGCCCCAGAAGAAAGTGATCCCTGAAAATGAGTGTTTAAGCCACCTGTATGCTCAGACAGCACAGCCTGGACTGCTGCATCCTGGGGCAACTGCAGATCCAGCACATTTCATCAGCTGTTGGTAGAGACTCTGTTATGGAGAGGTGGGACAGAGAATGGTTGTGGAGATGTGGAAGAGGAGATGCTTGCAATAATAGAGGAGCAGCAGCAGTAGCAGGCAGGTTGGTGGGAGAGAAGGTGTTGCATTTGCTGGGATATCGACATAAAACATGCAGCTGCCAAATCAAACTGTTCCCCTTGTTTGTTTCCTTTT
>VZRN01004998.1:174122-189056 GCA_013397935.1 Dasyornis broadbenti | reverse complement strand
TTTTTTTTTTTTTTAACAAATAACCTGTAACTTAAAGACAGTAAAAGATAATAATATGCCCTCCTTTATATTCCAGAGCGTCGCCCTTCTCCCCGCTGTTCGGTATCACGCCCATTTCCAGCAGGCACTTTCAGATGCAGATTTCTCCCTGAATAGGTATGGAGGAGCTCTTTGTCCTCATCTCCTCTACCTTCATTAGCGGGTCTGCTGTTGGGGGCCTTGCTCAGCTATCAGAGGGACCAGGGCCGGGCAAGGAACAGAGCAGAAAATGCCCTTAATACTGATTCATTACCATACAAATGGAGGAACACCCTAGCCATGCAGAGGGCGGTATCTTTATAAAACACGCATAAATAGCACACTAAACAATGATTACACAGCGCTTATGCACCAGTTAAAATTCACCCTGGGTAGGCTGGATAACACATATCCATACACGCTAAAATGGATTCGCTTTGGATCTGCAAATGGTTTATAAATGTCTCTTGAGATAGGGGCACTGCCTGAGGCATGGAGGACATATCTGGGTAGTAACCAATCAGCAGGCCAGCAAGCCGTGACAAGAAGACAGATGAGGAGAGGAGATGATCTACCCCCCCACCCCCACCCCACCCCACCTCCTCGTTTGTCTGTTGCCCTTGTTCAGGTTAAATGAGATATCTGTGTACCTGACATCTGTGTACATGTGGCTTAAAGGGCAGTCATTCAACATAAATGGTATTTGGAGGTTTGTGTCAAGCAAGAAGACTCTCAATTATCAAGATTTGCTTTGGTTCAGAGAGAAAAATGCTGGGTGACTCCTGTGTTCAAGAACTGAAAAACAAATCTGGTTTTAAAATGCTTTTGATGAAGTATAATCTGACCTTGTGCTCAGTGAAAATAGTATATTGAAACACTGTGAAAAATCCATCTTATATAAATGTATTAATTCTGTAGCTTTATTGATATGTGAATAGTAACAGCATATAGAAGAAAAGGATTAACGGGTGAAAACCTGCACCTGGATGAACACAAGAGGGGATGTCATATGTACAAAATAAGGAATTGTAAGGAAGAAAGAGATTGCTTTCCTTAGGCCATTTGGGATATGTTCCCTCTCTACTGGAAGTTAAACACTTCTCAGTCAAGACTGCTAATCTCTAAATTTCCTGAACTTAGTCAAACTTACACTTCTGAAGTTGTAAGTACTGGGGTGATGTTTGGGAGGAAATAAAAAGAAAAAGCAGATCTGACAGCAAAGAGAGGTCAGGCCACAAATGGGGTTAATTAAAGAGCTGTCCATACTCCAGAAACTGGGGAGCTTCTGGTGTGGGCTGTTTAAATCCAGCACTTCTGGACTTTCAGGAGGAAGAAGATATTGAGGGAAAGCCTGTGAACCTCCAACTGGCCTTATAGGTTTGCAGAAACAGATCAGAGTGGGAAAAGCCGCACGTGCCTGTGGGGTCAAACCCCTCATACAGCTGAAGAATCATCATAGCCAGATGTTGATAAGTTAGTATTGCCAGGAGAAAAGGTGTCAGTCTCCCTGTGGATATCTTGTCAGTACTGAGGGTTCAGCCACTCCAGAGGGTGGTTGGACACTGGAACAGGGTCCCCAGGGCAGTGGTCATGTCCCCAAGCCTGCCAGAGATCAAGGAGTGTTTGGACAACACTCAGGGACATGATGGGATTGTTGGGGTGTCCTGTGCAGGGCCAGGAATTGACTCAATGATCCTTGTGGGTCCCTTCCAACTCGGCTTATTCTGTGATTCTATGATCACCAAGGATTCACTCAGGGTCCTAGCTGGGTGCTATGCCCAAATGTGACATAAACACAGACCAGCTCATCCAAGTATTTCCTTTGCACTGCAGTAGGCTGGGTTATGACCCTTAATCCTTGTGCTGTCAACAGTCACAGTGGCAACATGGGGAGGGCCATTTTGCAAGAAAACCATTTAAAATAAGGGTTTTCTAGTTATGGCCTAAGATTCATTGGAAACAAAGGACAGAAGAGCTTGGGTTAGTACAAGGCTGAGAGTTGTGGGATATACCCACAGCAGCTCTAATATCAAACACAAATGTTAACCAAAGTGGTTGTACAGCTCTTCCACCTCTGTTTTCCTGCCCTCCTCTCTCGCAGTAAGGGGCACGAGGATGGAGATGGGTGATGGCATTTGCATGCAGCCCTGCAGCATGGCTGCAGAGGCTCTGGTTGGATCTGCTGCTCACTTGAATGAAACCTAGAGTGGAGACAGATCCTGAGGGGCTAAACCTAAGCAATCTGGCCTGGAGAAAACTGGTTCATCAATTCCGACTTTTCTCTTGCCACTATCAAAAGTTTTTCTGAAAGCATTTTATAATGTCTACCTACACCAATAGCCACACAACATGCTGCAACTATACAACTACACCTTTCAAAATAATATCTTCTTGCCCTCTAAAGACCTGAAGATGTAGGTAACAAACACTTCTGTGACAAGTACTCTGGAAAGCCTTCAAAAGCACAGTCTGCTGTGGAGGAGAGGAATGAATCACCCTTTTTATAACCTCTTTGATTTATGGAGGGGGGAAAAAACCTTAAAATCCATCATGTTTCTTTGAAAACCAACATAAGGCAATACTGTCTACAGAAATCTGCTCTATGTCCTTTCAGGTTCTCACTTTTCAGGCATATCCATTTGCTGGTATTGCTGGTGAAACACAGGTAAGCCTCTCAGTAACAACTATGCTTTCAGATCCTTATTAACCAATAGAACAGGGAGACTGGCATATCCCAGATCTGGAAGAGGAGGATAGGGAAAAGATCTTCTGAGCTCCATGAAAACCAAAATTTGGAATATAATTCAGGATTTCTCACAAATGTTGATCAATTGACTTGCACATTGGACATGAGCCAGGCTGTAGTCTCATTAAGAGATACCAGATAAATCATATGTCTCTCTCAAAGAGGCGTCTTAGTGAGATTTTTCTGCTAAGACTATTAACATGGTTCCAGTCATGTTCAATTGTGGTAAATATAAGGCTGGGTTTTTTAGCATGTGTGCTACAGAAGGAGGTGAAGAGCTATGTCAGCCTAGTTTAACCACAATTTCAGCACCAGTCTGGCTAAATCTACTTCTAAATCAATCTAGCTCCACTACCTCTGTGACCAAACCACACACAGGAAGACCTTAAAATATGAAGTGATAAATCACCAAGGAACAGCAGTTTATAGTGAAAACAACAGGGATGAGAACTAAACATCCACCAGTGGTCTGAATTGGCAATCAGCTCAGTTAGCAAACAGCAATAGAGAGACAGAGCAAATTCTTTACTGCCTGTCAGTTGGACAGATCAGCCTTGACAACGTTTCACCCTACCTCTCTAAAAGGGGGTGAAAGGCTCTGTTCAGGCAAGAGGCAAAGCTATTTCCATCTGGCATGCTCTTCCTTTATCATGGGTTTTCTCCTACTGTTTATTAAGAAGCTGGTTTACATAAACCTCTCCATCCTATTTTCCTCTGGACTCCCAGCTCATTCTTGTCTCATTACTTCAGTTTTGATGCCCCCAAGACTTTTTAGTAAGAATAAATTTCTTACCTGAAAAAGCCCTCATATGTACCATATAGCAATATTAGTGAGAAACAGTAGATTCTGTACCATCTGATTTCTGGGATTTTGTGATTAATTGTGACTGCAACACTGACAGTAAATACATTTGGTTTATGTCAGCTGCTGATCAGAAAAAAATATCTATTTTCTTCCAGCATAGGTCATATCTCTAAATCACCAGGTGCATTCAAAAGTGGCTTCTCATGCCACTACAATCTCTACATGGCAATATATTTCTCTGACTAATTCTTTTTCAGAGATATCCTGGTGTATATGAACTTACAAGGTATTTTTGCAGAAATATTTATTGCATGTGTTTCATGGCTCTGCTTAGCGGGTGAGCATTAGTGTCATGGGTTTTTTGTGACTGGTATTTGCATAACTTGGATACCACAAGTTCTCTAAAGTTCTCTAAAGTTCTCTAAAGTTCTGTAAAGTTCTGTTCTAAATACAAATTCTGTATTTCCAAAGCTCTTCTTATCATAAGGATCCAGTACAAAATATACTGACCTTCTGTGCTTATTAACATGCTTTTACTTATTGTTTGAGCTTCTTGCAATTCGTAATGTATTTTATCCTGAGAAAATGATAAAGAGGTAGGGAGCAGAAAGGGGGGAACTGAACCAGCTGGAGACTAGACTGACTTATAAGTTTCCCAAATAATCAAGCCAGATAGCTGAAAAACAAGGACAAGTTTTCTTCTAACCTATGCTGCTACTCTTCAAGTATAGTACCCTCTTTCCTTTTGTTCCTTTTCTTCTGGGACAATATACTCTTGTTCCAGTTTTTTTCCACGGGGAAGATATTCTTCATACAAATAATTTTTGATTTAACAACATATTTTCAATAGTTTTTAGCATCCTTCTTCAGTTTGACTTTTTCTCTTCCCTTTGTAAAATGCCCTTCATAAAAATGGAATTGCATTAACATTTCTCCTTCAGTCTCCACTGCAAACAGGGACCAGAATCAAAGCCCTGGTTTGAACACTATTAGTAGAAGCACATCAGTTTAGGTGGGTTTCAGCTGTTGAAAGCTGCTCTGTAATATTGTCAGTGAGAGCAAACTATCAGATCATCATTTAAATGAAGTCTGAAGTGTGAAAGGATTCTGGAAAGAATCATTTTCAGATAAAGGCAAGGAAAATTACTCAAAATATACTGAAGGAGCTGCAAAAAAATTTTAAAAGACTCCTCAGCTTCCTCAGTTCTAGGGGTTTTACTGTGTGTTTATTAATTTTCTAAAGCATTCTTTTCCTCCACTGTCACTGTCAAACACACCACACTGCATAACAGTCATTGTGCATTTAGATTTTTCTTTGCTGCTGAAGACAGCCAGCTTGAATTAGAAGCTGTTCATAGCCAAATTCTGAAGTATCAGGATATGACCTTGGATGTGGCAATGGATTAAAGCAGGGCTGTCCCACCCCTTCTCCTAGGCTCACAGGGGAGGGTGTTGACAGGTCACACAGCTGCTCCTGAACTGCCACTGTTCCTGACTGACATATTTTTTGCTTTACTCTAACATGTCAAGCTGTCTGTATCCTTCTGTCAGCTCCAGGCAAGGATGCCAGCCTCTAAGATAAGGGCAGCACAATCAGGCAAGGTTGGTACTTGTGTCAGTCACCCCAGCTTGATCTGCTGCTGCATGGGTCGCATACTGCCAGAACTCTGTCATTCCTGTCTTGTGGGCAGCAACTGTTTGTAAAACCAATCTCCTAGTTTATAAAAGTTATTCTTTCACATCAGATTGGGGATTTCTCAAAGTCCTGAGTCACCAAGAGGCCCTATAGAGGCTCTCTGACCTGGGTTGTGGGTGTAGCCCTTACCTCATGCTGTTGGTATGAACAGAAGGGTTCCCTTCACTGAACCCCACTCCTAAGCAGAAGGCAAAAGATCAAGTGAGGGATTCAATGTTAAGCACCGAATACTAAATTATTACCATTCAACCTAACTCACTGCCTCCCCCAGATATTTGAAATTCAATTAAAACAGATTATGCTCTGCACAAAGCAAGTCAGTACTCTTAGTTGGGAATGTATCTGTTATTGCCTTGTACCACACTGAAAAAACATTGATTTTCACACACTCTGAATGTTCCTAAAGGCTTAGGAATGAATGTCAGCTGACTATGTTTGTACTGGATGCTCAATCACTACACCAAATATGCTCTGCAAACTACTCACGTTTAAAATTATAGTGGCACCTTCTTGAAGAAATCACTGCTACCAGACTGCATGTCCTTTGCATTTTCTTGGGAATAGAAAAGGAAAGGATGGATGGGAACATGATATGATGACAGTAATGTTGAAGTCATTTAATTCAATGTTACTAACATATGTTTGGAATTTTTTCCCATGTTTTAAAATTTCCTCAGGGAAATTTCCTGCGTTCTTTTCTTGGCATTTCTGTCAGTCTCTGATTCTCTTTCCCTTTTTCTTTCCTCTTTCCTTTGTCCCCTTCCTCTCCTTTTCCTTTACTTGTTCCTGTTATTTTTCCTTCTTTTTCTTTTCTAGTCTAGTCTATTCTACATTCTTGGCTTTACTATTCTATTGCTTTTTATTTCAAGAAAATTCTAGACGTGATACAGTTTTGCATGCTTTTGCTCCTAATAATAATTACGGGTCAAATTTTGCACTCTATAAATTTGGATGGATAAATTTGGTGCAATTCTATTGATATTAATGGAATTTTAACTGACATCAGACTCTAATCTGATTGATTTGCATGGTCTCAGCTGTGAGACAATTTGTCTTAAGCCCATTTAATCAGAAAATGACTGTTTCTGACTGAATATGCCAATCATTCTAGCTTATCTAGTGAGAGATGCCACATGCTTTCTCCTGTTTTAGCATCATTTTTTGACAGCTACTTATGTTATTTATTGTCTAATTGGGTCTGCCAATCTTCCCTGAACATCCCAGTCTGTCCAGTCCAGACACAAAAGTCTGAAACATTTGTAAATCTGCATACTGTTGTTGATTACAAGATACAGGGGCAAAAAAATGCAGCCTAGATGTGACGACATGCTTACTTCTGTATCATTATTTCCCAGGAAAAAAAAAATTGCACAAACTGAAGGAAGAAATTATGTTTGAGTCCCTGGGCTTTCTGATTATAAGGGGAGGAAGATTACTCTGTACAGGACAAAAGCCACATTTTTTTTCTGAGGCTTTCACCCTCACAAGGCAGTAAGGGCTAAATCCTGCCAGTTGTTGCTTGCTGTGCTGGGAAGGAGGAGGAGGAGGAAAGAGCTGTTCCCCAGACAGTAGGAGATGCAGCTTGTTGATGTGCCTCAGCATGTGTTTGAAGGAAGAGGATGCCCTCACACACAGCAACCACTAGTAGGGTAGGCCCTGCTTTGCCTCCATGCAGAGACAAGAACTCTCCTATGCTGGGTCCTGCTGTGCAATCCTGCTCATCAACACCAGGATTCTCTCCGTGAAGGATACATCTGCCAACTGCTGCTTGACCTTACAGCTGTGGCTTGCCAAAAAGCACACCAGCATTTGGACTACAGTTTCTCAGTTGGCAGAACTCTGACATGTGCCGGGACCTGATCCAAAGCTCATGGGATTTAATGGGGGGAAGAAAAAGTCCACTGATCTTGGTGACTTTGGATCTGTCCTTTTGCTCCTCTCCTTTGATGATTTATACAACACTGATATGCATATTTCACTTCTGAAGCACACAGAGTGCATGGTTTTAATTTCACCATTTCCCTGGTGACAGGGAAGGATCTGTGCTGGCAGTTAAGACACTGAAAAACATTAATTATTCTGTATATTATGATTACTTTTTACTTACCCATGGAAGGTAGAAATTACAATTAAAAAATCACAAGTATTTTGTTTTACAGTCTTCGTCTGCCCTTAAAGGTACAGTCAGTTACTGTAAAGTGCAAATTTCTGTGTGTGTGTAAAATTATGAGAATGTTTTGTATTGAAATGGGAAGTAGGACAACATCAAGAATTAAAAGCCACTGAAAAAAAAAAGGCCCCTCTTCCCTAGAAACAGCTTAGAGAGGGCATCTTTCCAAAGTATCAGGAAATTCTCAGATTGGAAGGTGAGAACATTTCATCCTTGTGAAATCTTTGTTTGTAACATCAAGATTCCTGGGCCATTGGCAGCAGTTCTCTGTAAGTTACGCTGCTCTGGACGAAGTCCTACAGTAGCAGTGGTTACAAAACAAAGTAAGTCACAGCTTAAGATTCTTTATGACCTCAAGAGCAATATTCAGGGGCAGCCAGGGCTTGCTATGTTGTCTGGCTGTCAGACCTGGTGTCTCATGCATTTCTCCAAGGGATGCGCTCTCAGCACCCAAGTTCATGGAGACAGAGCACCTTCTGCCCACAGGACAGACCCACAGACCGCCAGACATTTTCATAAAGTAGGAGGGATGCTTTGCTGTATTTTTAGATTTTTCATTCCAGTCCAACACTTTTTCCCTTCTTTGTTTCCTCACTGGCTAGCGCAATTTTTTCAGCACTAGATGTCAGTGTGGACTAGTAATACCAGATTGCTCTGTAAGTTTTTAACAAGAGAGGAAGAATTGCTATCCAGAATGAATCCAAGCCACTCCAGCCTTCCTACAAAACAGGTCTATTACTGACTGTTTAAACTCCCCGTAAAAAGTGTAGAACTGCTTTCTGTCCTTGATTTGGATTAATGTGGCGATAAAAGGACCCTATCCATTTCATGATCATATCATGACTGAGTTAAAGAGAAGTTACCATGAGTCCACAGGAAATGCTTTGTTTAGAAAATAATAAAGAAAAAGAAATTGTTCTGAATTATCTTGATAATTTATGACCCTGGTAAGATAGCATTGCACAGATGCTCCATGGGGATGGTTAATCCTGCGACTAAGAGTACTCATCACAACAAGAACCTACTGACAAGACTGAATCTTGCATTCCTACTGCCTAGAAAGATACTGCATCACCTTGAAGTGTTTTGCTACACCAACCAGTTACAAGGATTGTTCTAACTTGCACTTGATTTACTTTTTGCCTGGCATTTTCTGAATATTGAATTGAAACAAGCCTGGGGCACAGCAACCAGCTAGGAAGAGTATGTTAGCCTTCTGAAGTGGTGAAATGACTGGTTTCTACCACTGTTAAGAAAACATTTAGGGTCTTTAGGAAGTTTAAGTCCCACAAGGCCCTGTGTTGTCATGGGAAGACTGAGGGAGATGCATGAACCCTGACTCCCCTCAATTTGCAAGCAGCAATCTAGAACAAGACACAGCTCCTCTTGCTCCTGGAGAAGTACAAACTGGGGAAGGCAAAGCGGAGAGAGGAGGAAGTGGGTTCACAATTCTGATTTCTCATCTCTTACTTTCATGGGTTTTGGCTTCTGTCAAGTGGATCTGAGCCAACACGACAGATGGAGCCTTTTACACCACCCTTGTGCTTGGTTTACACCAGACGTGATGCACAGAAGCCGAGGCAGAAAACGTTTCTGGCAGATAGTGCAGAGCTCTCTGATATCCTCCCGACTCGGTACAGTTGTAGCTGTATGCCTTCAGAAAAAGCCAGTTACATGCTTTTGTATTCTTCACTACACATCAGCTCATAAAGTATTATCCTCATACATACATTACTATGCCTCGCTTTTATTATATTTTAAGGTTGTTACTGTCCCCTTGACTCCTGCTGCACAAACTCACTGCCACACGTGTGACTTCCTGAGCAGCTGTGCTTAACATTCCTATGCGTAACTACCCAGTGTGTTTTTGTTTCTCTTTATTAGGCTTATCTGCCAGTAGGGGGATATCGAATATTAATTAATAATTAATAAAAAATATTAGCAAATATTCTGCAAAAGTAAGGACAAAGGTATTGTTTTCTTCTGGATTCTGAGAAGGTAATATTTGACAGATAATACAGAATTTGAGAGAATACAAATTCTGCTTGGCAAATCTAATGTCACATGGCTCTACCACCTGCTCTCATTCCTACATTTTTCACTGCTATTTTTCTGTAATACTGTTTTCCATTTACTTAACTCTTTCTAATAGACGTCTGGCATTCAGAGAATTAATATCAATAGTGAAAGATGTATCCTGTAAAAGATCAATCAGCTTCTGAAGGCTGATTTACCTGTGCAATACTCACTGTGTCACGACTTGAAACATATCCCTCATTATTAACTACCATGAACTGCTCTAGGTAAGGCTCTCTGTAAGGCCAGCAGGCTCTCTGTAAGGCCAGCTGCCTCTCTAGGTGCAGAAGGGTTTTGTGGGCCCACCCTACATTGCAAAGCAAATTAGTTTAATTCAGGGATATACCTTGAAAGGCTACCATTATTTCCCCCTGCCCAAGTAAAGGGAGCTTAAGGTGATCAATGATCCTCCCCAACTCCCAAATCCACACTCAGCTGGCATTGCTGGGTACTGATACATGCAATCTGAAAACAACAGAGAGTAAACATGCTTCCTATCTGTTAGTTTGTCTTCTACCCCATCTTGTAAATCACAGAAATAGAAAAATGAGCTGGACAGAACCTTTATATGTCAGCTTGTATGCCCTGTACTCCCATACTCACAGATCTCTGTATTGTGCCTTGCCCAGATAAACATGCACTGATGTTGCTTTCTTAATGAAATAGTGCAGATGCCTCTGGTGTGGAAATGGGCATAGGCTAAGCAGCTATTTGTCTTCTGTTATTTCTTAAGCATGTAATAAAAATGATCTGCACAGTAGCTTCCGAAGAAAGATAGTGTTAGGGGAACTATAGCTGCATGAAAAATCAGGAAACTATACAGAGTTGATTGATGCAAAGCTGATAACAAAAAAATCCTCCACCAAGTAAAACGAATACAGTTTATGGGAGAACCAGTAACAGTTCTGGCCTGATCATGTACCAAAAAGGCAAATTCATATGAATAGCATTTGGTATTGCCTCTGGTTACCTACACAGGTAGTCAGTGGCTATGATAATACAACTGTGAATGTAGGACAGCATAGAAATTATTAGGGTGAATATCCTTTCCTATTAAAAAATCTTAGACTGAAGTATATTTCTTAAAGCACTACTTTATAGCATGTGGTAATGTAGCGCACAGCACAAATTGTCATTTTGTCAAGTATGTTATTTCCAAGTATTTCTTCCAGTACAAAATGGTCAGTCAGTAAGTCCAGTCAAAATGTCAGTTTATTTTTAAGATTGAGTTATCTTCTCTGTGAACATCAGTTTTCTCTACAGGCAACTCTAGAGTACAAAATACAGCATCCTGTTTGCAGTGTGATAGAAACTTCAAAAAACCATAAACTTCAAACAAAAGATAAAAGGCTTTAAATAGAATTTTTATAAAGCAAGCGTGAACTACCTTACCTTTGCGAGCATCACCACACATTTCCAGAATAATTTTAGAAACCAAACCTTGAGCTTGACAAGCAGCTCATTGTTTCTATTCCATGAAGATTGATCACAACATGTTGCAGAATTGTTTTTCATACATCAATATAAGCATATGCCTAAATCTTCATAGGATTAAACAATATAAGCATATGCCTAAATCTTCATAGGATTAAAGTCAATCCATGTAAAGAGTTATTTAATGCAAATAAAAATCTAAGACACTGGATAATAGGGTTTTCTGCATCTATAAAAAGACCAGATACCGGCCGGAGAGTAACTGACACCAAAATCTATCTAAGGAGATTCCTACAATAGGTTTATGTATAGTTTGTAGTCACACTGAGAGGGATAATATGGAACCTATTTCCCTCAGCATACAGATATGAACATAGAACAGCCTTGTCTGCTGGATGGCTATGGATGTAAGGCATGTGCATTTTACACATCTTATTTCAGGGGATAAAACAGTTATGTTTTGCTTTCCCTATGAGCAACTGAACACATCAGAAGTCTTTACTTTCACTTATCTGTGCAGAAGTGGTATGCAGAACTATATTTTAAACAGATTAAATACACAGTAATGTAAAAACTGCATTGACCTCTTCCAATCACAATGTGCACTTCTAGCTTGATACCTGTTCAGAAAAATCTAGTTGGCCAAAACGTTTTAGAAGCCCACACTAGCTATTATAAAATCAAGCAGTATGTTATGAGGGCATGCCTTTACTTTTTAAATCTTTCCTCTTTAGAAAAGAGTATCTGATCAGTTCTGAACAGAATGAAACTCTGGCTGGTTTTATTAGTTTAGGGTCAGATGCTTCTGCCAGTAGTGAAACCTTGCTTAAATCCTTGTTTCAGAGTCCCTTTAAAAGCTATCAAAGAAGAGGGCAAGAGGGGACAGGGCAAATGATCTGTCTGCATAGCTCACTGTCGAGCAAAACACAGGCCCCTGTTCCATTTATCAGCACGCATTTTCCAAAATGTGCAATATTATGAATTTACAGCTACTTTTGTATGCTTAGGGCACACCTGCCACCTGGTATGTTCAAGGAAACTGGTCAAGAATCAAGTTCATTATTTTCACTTGCTGATAGACAAGGTGGTGTAACCAGAACTGAAGGGGAGGTATGCAGCTTATAACAAAGAACAGCAAGCATATTTGCCTGTCTAAACCAGTTTTTTTCCACTGTCCTGGACAAGGAAAATGTTGTGCTTATTTAAGTATAAATAAGATTCCCTAGATATGTTTTTACAGGAATAATAGCAGCATTCACTGATATAGGCTGATAGAAGTTAATTTTTATATACCTATCTGCTTTTCCACTTAGTCCTTGAAATCTGTGAAATACAGTCAGCAGCAAAATATTCCACTTTCTCTCTGCACTGCTTCCTTTCACCACGAGTTACTTTCTTTTGTAACTTAGGAAGTTTTTATGCAAACTACTTCTGGAGTGTAGTAATGAACAAATAGGTGGAGGTTAGAGTGCCAGGGACTTGCCTCTACAAGACTAAACAGCTAATAGACATTTGTTAGAAGTGTTAGCTTGAAAACCTAACTGTACTGTTGCCTATATAAAGCAAATTTTCATATATAGAAAAATTTCTATTCAATCATATTTAAGAAAGACCAGGAAGAACTGAGGGGAGAAAGGTAGCTGAAGCATGACACATTGTTTTTCTGAAGATGTAAGTGCTATTTGAGAGATGTGTTTTGTTTAGACTCACACTTGATAGTGAGAGAGCAGCAAATATGTCCTAGATGCAAAACAAAAACTGAAGCCTACCAAAAAAAAAAGAAAAAAAAAGAAAACCACATTGCACTGGGAGCAGTCATGCTCTCTGAGAAGGGAACACAGGCTGTCCTGTTGTGATTTCTTTTCTGTGAAATATCCTATGCTGTTAAATGTAATTTTCTGAGTTTAATACTAAGTAACTGTTTGGATGGGGTTTTTTGTAGGGATTTTTTTCCCCCCCATAGACTTTATAATTTAGACTGTTATTCAGTTAAACATAATCTTTATTTAATACCTGCTCAGTTCTTAGATCCAGTGAAAAAACCCCCAGCAAGTACTATCATACTGTGTAGCAATGTACAATTTTCAAAATGCTGTTTATTCTAGCTGCTAAACTAGCTCTACTAGCACTCCGTAGATGAAATTTTAAAAACTCCATAAAACTGAGCATGTTCCCTCTAACCCTACTCCAATAGGGCTCACCATGCCACAGGCATTCTGTGAGCAGCAGAAATTACGAATCATGTTTGCAACATCCTTTGCCCAAGCAGATTCCTGGAATCTAGCAAGATAGGAATTCCTATGGTAGCTTTCCTTCCTGTGGGAACATTAGAATCTCTGTCTTCTACATAACCACTTATTTTCTATACTGTTAATGTCTCTGACAGATTTGGCTGAAGCTGGACAAGGATTTTAAAAGTAACCAGTGGCAGACCAGACAGCATATCCACACTGATTTTCTGCAGGAATTGAACTATAAAGTGCTCATGATTGATCTGCTTCGGAGTATCTACCACTGCTAGCAGAGACTGCAGCCTGTAATTCACAAGTGGGGATGACATAGCTTAGGACAGCAGATTATGGACCACAGCTGTCTGCCCAACACCCAGCACACAAAAAGACTCTTCATGAGACAGCTGTGGAATCACTGCCTCTTGCTGAAATGGGCAAACAGTTACAGCAGCATTCTCTAAATGGAGTTCAGAATATTCAGAGTGTCTCAGCTATCCAGAAGAGTGGTGTGGGAATGAAGAAGTAGGGTTAGGAACTTCCTGTGCCACCCCCAACGATAGTACCTCTTCTTGCAAACCCACTGTCAGCTGCAGTGATGCCAGAATGTGACCACATACAGTTGTAACAGAGGTGGCTAAAAGGGGGGTAAAGGGAGGCCTTTTGCATCTGAAAAGCTTCAAAGATGACAAAACTTAACATCCAATGCTCCATAATATTTTTATATTTTAATTAAGGTTTGGATCAGATTTATTGTATTAATTGTAAAATAGCTTGGATACTGCACCATTGTGACACAGGCAGGAATGTAGTTGGAACCCCTACTGAGACAGTATAATGGAGAGTCGAGTTGGTTTACAGCACTGCTTCGTGGTGACGTACTCTATTTTAGACCAGATGATAATCCATAAAAACAAGCAGTTTTCCTCAGATGACTGACTGTAGGAATCACGTTTATACAAAGTCAATGTATGTGACATTCATTATTAAACAAAGAACAAAACAGCTTTATGTCTCTGAATGTTTTGTCACGAGCAAACTGAGCCTGCAATCCACACGGGTATAATTCCCCGGGAAAAAATTTTCAGCTTAGTCAATCCTCATGTAAAAAACGCGACTTTGAGTGAGAGACTGAAGTACACAGGAATTTTCTGTATCACCTGTGAACCCAAGATGTCAGAGATTTTCACCTTTCTTGTCCTGCTTCCCCATATTGTCCACACACCCGGAGAACTGAGACTCGCAGCAAACATCCCGGTTGGAAGTCCCCGACTTGGGAGAGCTCCCGACGGGGGCAAGCGGCCCTTACACCCGCCGCCCCGCCGAGCCGCGGCCAGGAGGGCAGCTGGGAGCCGCCCCGGGCGCCGAGGTCGGGCATCCGGGCGTTTGCTGGAGCCGCAGTGGCAGAGAACCGAGCTGCGACGCAGCAGGACGGCATTGCCGATCCGCCACCCCGGCCCTGCCCGCCCCGCCGAGCCGCCTCCCGCTGCAGTCTCTCCTCTCCTTCACCTGCCAGGGCTCGAGCGGAGCGCGGACACAGGGAAACCGCTGGCTGGTCCCAAGCACCGCCGCTCGCCTTCCGCCGGCATCGGTCTGGCTCTTCGCTGCTGCCCCGGGGAGCGGACAGCCCGCAGGACGGCCCTGCAGGTGAGGCGACAGCGAGTCCCCCTCGTGTGTGTGCTCGCGTGCGTGCGTGCGTGTATGTGTGCGCGTGTGTGTCCCGGCGGCGGCCCCGCCGCGGGAACACTCCCTCCCCGCCGA